>SWBL01000137.1:0-118935 GCA_024195585.1 Aureobasidium sp. EXF-3400
ATGTAAAGCAGTATGACAAAGCACGGAACTAGCGATGGACAGCTCATGCCTCCACCAGGGCGAATAGCTTAAGAATATCAAATCAAATCAAATCAAATCTTGTATAGGAGTTGTTCTCCGTACATTCGCATAGTGACAGCATCCACATATGGTTGCAAGGGGTACCATGCATCTTGGCGGTAAATTGGTGTCGTGAACTTGTACATCCAATGTTGAGTCAATCGACATGTCATATAGTGCTTCCACCACCCTCATTGGTAATTGATCATCTCACATCCATTCTTGCTACACAATCAAGACCGAACAGACATGCCATTGTACTTCGTCCAGAAAGTCAGACTACCCGAGAAAACCCTCCAAACTGTTTGAAAACTGTCGATCAAATCCTTAGGTACTGGAAAACCGCTCTCACCACGCGATCTAACCCGCGCTTGCCATGACTGCTTTCTCCAATCCAAAAATCAAACTATCCCGCAAACCAGGTCCTGGATCAGGCCAATGCACCACGCACTCCTTGCATATGATATCAACAACCTGAAGTACAACACGAGCTATGACGAAGCTATACATGTTCATGAGTTCCTTTGGTTGACCCAATCGTAGAAAGATCGTTCGTTGAGGTCTGATGTGTTGAGAGCAATACGTGAAGCTGTGCAGGAATCAAATAAACACAACCAGAAAGCTCAAGAAATGTGAGAAGATAGAAAATGTTGGTCGTTTGATCTATTTTATCTGCTATCACCACCCCAATAACCCATTGTTTCAAGCCATAGTACTCTCATCCAAGATATCGTCCAGCAAATTCCGTCTACAGAACTCTATATCTGGTGCACCCATGCTATACGTAGCCTCGTATGAGAACATACTCAACTGGCTAAAGAAAGGCTGCAATACACTTCGCAAAAAGTCGTCTTTGGCCATCGCCTTTGTGTCTGCGCCATCCATGACTGAACCACCCAAGAACGGTCTTCTTGCACCCGCTTCACCAGGTGTGCTGTTGGAAACGTTTTGCGGCGTGAAGGTGGAATGCTCAGAGTTTTCCATGCCTAAAGCTTCGGCAGCTTCGTCGGTCAGAGCGACCGGGTTGAGGTCGACGGGTCGGTATACGGCATCGATGGTGTCGGTGATATAGAGCCATTCGTGCAATTGGAACTCGTCTGGCGATAGTGTAGTGAGTAGATCGAGGAGTTTGCAGGCTTGCAAGAGCGAGAGGTTGCTGTAGGTCTCTTGATCGTGGCCGCCGGGCAAGCATGTCGTGATAGCCTTTTGCAGATTTGAGTTGAGGACTGGCCAGACAGCAGACAGATGTATTGGGGAGAAGGAGAGCACCATCGCTCGGAAGACCATGAAGACTTCTGCTCTGGTGGTGGATGATGGCGAGGAAGAGGAATCGGCGGTACACAGATCCACAAGTTTGTCCAAGATTTGCGTCAGGTTACCTACAAAAGTGTCTTGTTCGCAGGCAAGCATGAGGAGCATTGTTTTTCTCAGAGTAAGCTGCGTCCTTCGATCAGCTTCGAGACGTGCTGCGTTGGCACCCACGCCAAACATAATGCCGGCCGTCGAAGGAGCGGTGATCTTAGACAGAAGCTCAGGAAGACGGTCCTTGTCACTGAGCGCCCACTTGCGCAACACAGGATACCACCCATCGTTCATCAGTTCTGCAGAGCACATCAACAGTCGAGGATTGTTGAAGGCATCTGCAATGTCCTTCTTCCAGTGCTTGGAGGTCGGTCCCTGCTGAGCGATATGTTCGAAAAGCTTCAATAAATCTTTGTTGACGTTTTCAGGGAATGCCTTTGCATGCGAAGCTGGTGTCATAACATTGCTCGAAATGGTGTTAACAGCAGTCTGAACTCTGTCATTACTTTGCAGGATGACCGAGAGCTTGGGTGTGACATAGAGAAGACTCTGAACAAGATCACCTGCTCCACTCGGAAGTTGCGATCCAGACGCCGGAGTTTCGAGAATGTTGCCAAGTGGTCGTGCAGTGAATGTGGCGGTCAGCAACCGGAGGAAGATATCACCTAACTCGCGGCGCATTTTACGCAGTTCACCGAAGTTAGTGTTGTCAATCTTCTCAGCGAGCAAAACTGTAAACTCCAAAAGTGATGGCAATATCTGTCTGTGAGGCAAGGGGTTTGATAGCACGTCTCTCAGAAAGATTGTACACTCGCTCCATATTTCGTCGGTAGCGTCGTCTTCGATTGCGCGTGCATAGCTGAGCAAGAAAGCTGCCACTTCAGCTGTAGACAGATCAGAGGTCAAGCTTGACCTGCGCCCAGTGTCCAAAACATCAATATTTGTGCGACTGTAGAGAGCATTTATGATGACAGGTACTGTGTTCTTGGGTCGGGATCCATCTAAGACCAGTAGCAGACTGAAGACGGCTGCGGATTCGGCTTCTTGAGATGGCTTGGGTCTAGACCATATAAGTGCCAGTGTTTCGAGGCATTCCAGTTCTTCGGCCGCGAAGAGATTCTCAAGGATCTTTCTCGTGCGATTCCTCAACTTGAGAGCATTAAGTGAAGTAGTTGCCGCACATGTAGTGTCTGATCGGCCACTTTCATTGCTCGCCCATGCCCAGATGGAAAAGCAAATCCGAATAGCGTCTTGGAATGACAATATCATGGTAAGTCTGCTGTTAATGCGACTGGTCTTACTTGGAGGTGCGTGCTGTCCATCTTGTGCAAAGACACCAGAAATGTTACCGAAGAAGCCTTGCGAAGGTTCTGGTGACTTTGTCACTGGGCTAATAATTTCTTCACTCTGGAATTGGCGATGAACGTGGGCAAGGACGAGTTCAAGCCCATGTAACAGTGCAGATAGTGTTGATATAGGCACTGACTCGATCCTTTCATGTGTCGAGTGCGAGATGTGCTTCACATAACGGAAAGCAGCTGAGACTTGTTTGCAAATGCACTCGACGAGCGGCAATAAGTTCGCAAAGACTGCATCTGCATAGAGCGGCAAGACCTGATCGAGGAATTCGACCCAATGTTCGAGAAACAGACGACTCGATGGTGACGACAGACCAGTGCGGAGGCAGCTCAAGAGCTCCGGTGGCGGAGTAGAGACCACTCGTTGTGGTAATTTCTCTGGTACTTCAATGGTAAGCGAAGGCCGATGAGAGGCAAGTGGACTCCGAGGCGGTGCAAACGTGCTCTGCATTGGTACTGCTCGTAGTTTGAGAGCTTTGGATATCGTTTCGAGGTAGACAGTCTGTAGCGCTCCGATCGGACCCTTCAGAGCTTTGCTCAGTGTGGCAATCAGTGCATCATCAACCTCCATCTGCTTCATGACAGAAACATAGGGACACCCTAGCAGTGTCTGAAGCACAGTCAAAGAGGCGTGCTGCAGAGACTGTGGAACTGTGCATCCTTGCAGGGCGAGCGTCTTTAAGCACATTCCCGAAAGGAACTCTATAGCATCGGTCTTTGGATTCTCGTTCTTTGGGTTGCTCGAGAAGCCAAATTGGAGATTCGAGAGCGTGAGCCACGTGTGCTCATTGGGACTGCGCAGGAGATTTCGCAAGTGTTGAAAGCAGAAGAATACACCATCCAGACTTTGCTCTGCATTCCTTTTTGTTCGAGGCCGAGCCTCTTTCTTGCCTGCTTCGTGAGCGAAGCTGTTCATATCTTGCTGTAGCTTGGAACATATAATGTAAAACACTCTGTCGAGACTCGAAAGACTCTGCAGCCATGAACGGACAACGTCAGCAGCACCTGTACCCTCAGCGCTCAGTGAGTCCAAGAGCAGTAGTAAAGGTCTGGTCAAAACCCTCTCGGGGTCGAGGTCACTACCAAGCTCACCAGAGGTAGGCATGACGCTGGATCTACGAGATAAAGGCCTTCCAGACCCTTCTGATCTTGGATTGAAGCTCTGCATGGTATGCTCCCAAAGGACAGTGAATCTCGAAGCTATTTCTGGACCATCGATCTCGGATTGGTCACTGACGAGCAATGCTAAACGTGCTTCAACCTGATGTTCAGCTTTGGTCAAATTTTCCAGCTGCCATATCAATCGTACTGCCTCAACATGATACTTGGGCCTGAATGGCGAGAGATGATGCCAGATACCGTTGAGAACATTGGTCTGAAGATCCATGATTTGTGCGTGACTGAAATACTGCGACTGGCTCCCAGAGACACTGGCGACTATCACCGACATGATAGAGCTGATGACCAAGAACGATGATTGCTCGGTAGTAGAGTCTTGTAACAGGCTATCTTTGTCAAGTGCTTGTTTGAAGGTGTCGTAAATGTCTGCATTGCGGAAGGCCTGTGAGTTCGGTGTCTTTGTGATGATGCTGACGAAACAATCTGTGATCAGACCTAGCTGGTTCGTCAAGACATTTAATGACAAGGTCAACCTCAAAACTTCGACGACACTCTGCAGTATGTACTCAGCAGTACTCCGGCGATCGAGCCTCTCGATATCAGGAAAGTTGTCTTCAAAGTCCTCTCTGGTGTACTGCTGTGTAAGTGACTTAACCATCGAGGAGCAACTTTTGGATTGCCATGAAGAACGAGAGAGACCGTCTTTCTCCTCTTGTCCGAACGCACGTGGAGGTAGGAGCCGTAATAGTCGTTGTGCGAAGCTTAGCACAAGGACCATAAAGCGTTCTGATTCATCCTGCTTCTCACTCAGAACGGAGGCTAAGCGGGCAAAAAGAATGAGGAGAGTGTTTGGGATGTGCCTTAGAAGCATCTCCTCGTCATGCACATCGAAGCGGTCCATGACGAAGTGTAGAAACTCGAGACCACGCAACGACTCCTTTTCCGCAGAACGTCGCGAGCCAAAGGAAGCCAACAGCACACTGACCAGGCGTGACCATATCAGACTGCTCTCAACGCCATCAAAGAAAAGGCTAGCACTGCGAACGACCTCTTCAAGTTGTGCCGGTGAGCTAGTATGACTATACTCATATGCATTTCTGAGGGCAGGAAGCAGAACCTTTGGTACGATCAAGCCGCCAACTTCCCAACGGTCCATCAAGGATAAGCATACGCGGAAGGGCCTCGCGCGGCTTGTTGGATTGAGATTCTGTTGAGCAAGCATGTCCATGATACTCTTTTCGAGAGATGTTGCACCATGTTTCTGGAAATATAGAGCCTGTTTCTGAGAGAGATTACCACGAGAGTCTGTCGGGGAGAGAGGGGCACCATCTTCGAGCTCAGAAGCCGTCGAATCAGGCCCGAGGAACCATGACCACAGTCTTCGGTTTAGACTCATGTCTCTCCTCAATACACAATTGGCAGCAGCGGTAGTGATCAGCACCATGTCTTTTGATCTGATATGATTGCGGAAGACAGGTGAACGGAGAGGCAAGTGCGTGACGAGTAGATCGAGGAAACCACGCTGCACAAGAATCTGCGAGTCCTGAAGACCGGCAGCGAAACAACGCACCAGCAGACCAGGCTCAGGATTAATAGCAGCTTGTGCAGCCAGGGGAAGGTTGCTATCTTCAACCTGACTCGAGTCGGTAGATCGATCTGATGGAGTGAAGTTGGGAAGTTTACGAGCCAGGAAAGCCAAAGCCCCCTGCCTGCGAGATGGGTTCGTGATTACAGCAAGGAAGAAGCACTGCCAGAAGTAGCCATCCTTTCCTTCGGTATCTGAGCCATCTTCGATATCGCGAGAAGAGGACTTTCGCAAGATATCAAGGATGCGAAAAGCTCGGTCAAAGTCCTCACTTGTTTCATCTTCGATACCGGGCAACAATGACAGGATCAGAGACTTTGTAGCAGGGCGAATGTGTTCCGAATCTAGCTTCAAGATGTGGTCCTCGACGATCGAGTAGAAGATGGGCCGTACGGATAGAGAGGCGAAGGACAAGACGGGAACCAAGCCAGGCAGATATACATGTAGCGTTTGACCAAGCGAGGGAGGAGGGAGGAAGGAGAAGATGGTGGCATAGACGTCAAGAGCCTTTTGATGGACACCAGAGGGCAGAGCAGGGTTGAGACACTGTGCCAGACGTAGGGCGACATTGTGGGCGTGAGGGAGATATTCAAGGTTCGGTGGAGGAGGGTGGAGGGCCTTCTGTAGGCGGGCCAGAAAGGCAATATAGTCGGCCCATTCCTGCTGGGCATTGTCGAAGGACGAGAGAGCACGTTCTATAGAAGTGGCATAGCGTCGAGTGGTCTTATCTTTTTGGGCGACAGCTACTCGTGCATACAGTCAGTGACAATGGTTCGGCGACAGGAGGCACGCAAACGCACATACCGTCCTCGACGCGGCGAGGAGCACGGAGGGCGGGTGAGGAGCGTCCCGTACTCAGCGGCGACACTGATCGCCGACCATCACCGGGTTCAAATGGCATTTTCAACCAAAAACATGGAAGTTAAAATGCCCGATGCTATTGTTGTTCGGTGTATTGCTGTATAGACTCGCGCTTGGCGTGGGGGAGACGTGGCTGCTTCAGGTACGCGTCTGATAATATTTCTATTTTGGACAAGCATTGACAATCCTCACGTCGATCAGATGTGGGAAGAGATGGTTTGAGCAAGCCGATCATACAGGATACACTCGGTGTGAATGCCGAACACAGGAGGTATCGAAAGTATTCGTGTTCCAATGCTTGTAAGCACCGAGGCTCTTGGTTGCCAGGAGAAGGAGCGCGTTGAGTTCTGTCATGACTGAGGAAGGCACGCACGTCACCGGCTTTCTCTCTGACATAACAAGATCGAAATTAATAAAAAGCAGTGTTCACCAACTGCCATATTTGTGAAACTGACTAGGGAAGAATTCCCTTTTCTCCACTGTCATGCAACATTCATCCAAGTCTCCTTCACCTACTCGCCCTCGTTCTCGTTCTCGCTCTCCCTCTCTAGACGAATCCTCCTCGGCCCTCGACACGCGTGACACGACCTTGCTATCAGACGACAACGACGATCCTCAGCGCAGAGATAGTGGCAGCGACAAGAACGAATCAGGCTTCTTCCATCATATCACTTACCCCGTATCATACACCCTCAGTGGCCTCCTCCGCCGTCTCAGCGCAGACGAAGCTCCTACGCCCCTCGCTCGTGCCCTGTCTGCGAACTACAACGGCGCCATGAGCCCCTCTGCCACCCTGTTCGACGCTCCCAAGCGCCGTCTCTCGCCTTTCCAGCCTCCGCCCTTGACTCCTTTGACCTTGTTCGGCTACAGAGATGGCACACCGCTACCCAGTCGTCTGTTGGAGAAGGCCCTGGCAGAAGAGATTCGCTTGCTGATGCCGCCACGAGTCCAACTTGTCGATGAGTGGAAGCTCATCTACTCTCTCGAGCAAAATGGCACATCTTTGGCCAGTCTATACAACTTGGCCAACGAATACAGAGGGAAAAGAGGTGGCTTTGTCTTGGTAGTTCGAGATGCCAGCCAAGGGGTGAGTCTTGACGCACCCGTCATATCTCATACCAGTACTGACACTACGCTACAGGTCTTCGGCGCATATCTTTCCGACCCACCCCAGTCTCATCCTCATTACTACGGCACGGGCGAGTGTTTCTTGTGGAGCGCTTTCCGTCTTCCTTCTATGCCCGATCTTTCATCCTTGCCCCCACCTCCGTCTGCCGACACCACACACATGCAGCGCAGCACAACAATCGCTACCACAACCAAGAAGCCTTCCCTGGCTCCTTCGTCGAGAAGTGGTACATCCACACCCGACAAAATTCGTTTCAAGGCTTTCCCTTACACAGGCGAAAACGATTACACAATTTTCTGTCAGCAAGGCTTCTTGAGTGTTGGAGGTGGCGATGGTCACTACGGACTCTGGCTAGACAACAATTTGGCCAGAGGCGTCAGTTCACCTTGTCCCACCTTCGGCAACGCACGTCTGAGTGATGAGGGTGAGAAGTTCGGAGTCCTTGGTGTCGAGCTGTGGTATATTGGCTCTTGATCGAGATGAAGTCCTGTGACCTCTGTATCGCGTGTCATCTCCGGGCTGCACGCATCCCAGCAAACATCTTGACCGAACAAGCTGGCAAGTCTTGTGCGCAATTGCTCTTGAAAAATCGAGCAAGCGTACCACAAATCCTGCAATCGACGGCTGCGTGTGACGCGATGGAAATACTCAATGATTTCCACTCGATGATCGCTCTGTCGGCAATTCGCAAGAGTTATCAATCTAGAAAACAATGGACACTGACCGACCAGTCAAGGAGCCCGCTTCCGGAACCATCTACGGACGGTGCGAATGACTCGCCCAGCTTTGATTCCAGTGGCTTCATTGTCATTGACTTGGAACATCCTCCGCCTAGCTATCAAAAGGGGAGTCGACCGTCGCACTCTGTGCCAGTCTCTTAGATGAAGCCGAACTGCTCTAGAATACACTACCAACGGATTTGCCGAGAGAGCCGTTGAATCTAGCTCTGCAACATCCGAATTTATCAAGAGAACAGGGCTGGCTGGAGCATCAACAGCTCATTCACAAGAGACACGCAAATATGTCTTCAGATGTTCTTCTCTTGCGCTTCATACTAGTACTGCTTGTTCTTCTTGCTGCAAGAAATTTTCGCGCGAAGATAGTCAAGCATACAGCATCTTGGGCTGGCTTGCAAAAATCTGCAGTACGACGACACGCAATTAAGAACGATCCTCCAAGCCGAACATACAACGTTCTCGACCTCGAATGGATCTTTTGTAGAATCGATATATGGTTACCTGATTGGGAAAGAGCTAAACCTGAAGAACGCAGGGCTGGAGATTTTAACGGTCTTTAATCCGACTTTCAACGGTCTTCCTCCCAATTTACTGCATCAAACCCGTATGGCTTTCCTGAGACACTCTACCTTTATTGATAGCGTACGGTACATCGCTCTGCCGGCAACGGTGAAAATGGTCTCTCGTATGCTGGTGACAGGGAGGCGTCGCTGCGAAATATAACAGCACAATGGCCCGCCAGGTAGGATCTGTAGCCCTTTTGCTCGCCGCTCATCTGCTTCATATCGCGTCAATTCATTGCACTATCTGATCCATACAGTCATTCATTTACGAGAAGTCGAGTATACTTAGTAAAAAGCAGCGATGCGCGCGTCGAGTATTCTTGTGCCCGTGGCGGCTGCCGGCATGGTCGCCGGCTCACCTTTGGACTTCCAAGAGCGAGCAGCCAATACTTGCACAATCAAGAGTATTCAGTCTGTGGTCACCAAACTGAGTCCTTCTGTTGCCACTCCCTACTGCCAATCTCTCCTCAAGATTTCTACAAAGACAGTGAACAAGACCATCAAAGCCCCAACTCCATCGAAACATGTCGTCACAGCGACTGTATCCAGGACAGTCACTTCGACCGCGTAAGTTGGATTGCATATCTTGGAAAGAGAGAAATCATGTTAACACGGAGTAGGAGAGTTACGAAGAACGTCACATCCACGACATCTAGCTCGTTCAACGCATCGGACACAAGGATCAAAACCAGCAAGAGCACAAGCACATCCAGCAAGAAAAGCAGCAGTTCTGTCAAAACTAGCAGCAGTTCTAGCAAGATCAGTAGCAGTAGTAAAACTACCAGTAGCTCTTCGATTTCACCATCCTCGACATCGTCACGATCGAGCTCGGCTCCAAAGATCCTGTCATCAACTTCGCCAACGCAATCTTCCATTCGTACTCTGGTTTCGTCGACAAGCAGCAACAAATCATCATCAAGCATGACCTCATCGAGTACATCAAGCAGTGTCCGCTCAGCCTCGCCATCATCTTCTGGTAATATTGGAAGTTCGATATCGCTTTCGTCAAGCAGTATTCGCTCTGGTTCTTCCTCTTTGTCTAGCCGACCCATCTCGAGCTCTTCGAGCATGGAGTCAATGTACAGCTCAAGCAGTTCGACCGAGGGAAGTCTACGCGCAAATGCCGTCTTGGCTACAGCTTCGGGCTCTTCATCTGACTCAGAGACTACTTCAAGCTCGAGCTTCAGCTCATCTTCATCGAACGTAGCATCTGCGTCAGTGTTGTCAACTAGCTCCGACTCGACGATCACATTGTCTTCGTCTGCAGCAGTAGCATCTGTGTCAATGTCCGCAACTCATTCAAACTCGACGATCACACCGGCCTCAACTTTAGCAGTAGATGACTCCGTCTCGGAGACTGCTACAACCTCGACAACTTCTTCGTTCTCATCTTCAATTGTGGCTTCTGTGTCAATATCAAGCAGCAGTGAGTACCCGTCGTACTATCCAAATGCTACGAGCTCCACCAATGGAACTCTGTTCTCGAACAAGACAACGACGAGTGTCAGCAGTACAGCATCATCCACAGGGTTTGCCAACTTGTCATCGAGCTCTGCAGCAGCCACTGGCGGTATGAGAAAGCGTGACTTGGAAGAGCGCGCAGTGTCGAGCAAGAAGACATCGAGCGCAAAGAAAACAAGCGCGAAAAAGACGACAAGCACGAAGAAATCAACATCAACATCGGCAAAGAAACCTACAACCACCAAGAAGATGCAGATTGTGAAGAAGGCAACCACTACCCAAAAGTTATCAAGCACTAAGAAAGTCACTTCAACGAGCAAGAAGCCTACAAGCATACCAAAGATCAGCACCAGTTCGAAGAAGACAACAAGCACGAGCAAGCCCAGCTCAACCGGCTCCAAGAAGATTGTGACTAGTAGCAAGAAGACCACAAGTTCCTCTACATCAAAGAAGATCAGCAGCACGACATCGAAGAAAACTACCTCGAGCACAAGCTCTGTCAAGACATCGAGCGTTCCCGTCAACAAAGGCCAACCTGCACAATTCAACGGCCTCAACAATGCACAGCAATCAGGCATTTGTAGCTGCTTGAACGTGCCGACTCCAACCTTTACCAGAAATGTCTATGTGGACACTTTTACCACCGTGACTTCGACGGTCACTGCTGTAAAAACCCTTGTCAGCTCTACCACAACTACAGCATACCACACTGTAAGTCAACAAGATATAAATAGACTGTCACATGATAACTAACAATATGAACAGGCAACTGCAAGCCCTGATCTCTTCTACATGCGAGCTTCAAGCAAGAGCGGGACATCAATCGATGGCCTCTACGCAGTGCTAGCAGGAGGCAGAGAACTCCTTGGCTTCACAGGCGACAAGACAGCAGCCAGCGAGTTCTTCTTCGCTCAACCCAACTTGCTCGTGGAATCTCAATCGAACTGGTTGGCCAACATCGAGGAGGGCAACTGGGTGTCGTCGTTTTGGATGAACTCGGTTGACCGTATGCATACTGTCAATGCGGTACCGTTGGATTGCCGTAATCAGGGTGGAGAGCTTTCGTGTACGAGTGGTGAGCTGGATCAGTTGTATTGGTGCTCGGTTTGGGGAACGACTTCGCTGGTTGTTGGACCTTCGACTTATGATAATGGGCTTTGCAAGCCCGTATCACTTGATATTGTAAAGGTTTAGGTGATGCCTGTAATGTTTAGTTAGATAGACAGTAATATGCCCAATTGATTTTCAGATTGAGGACATCAAGTGTCCAAGGCGAACATGGTATGCCTCAGGCTCCAAGGGCTCGAAGGTGTTCGGTCATCGGAGCTGTGGTGGTGCGGAGAAGTCGAGAGCTTCTCCAGGTTTCGCAGATCGCTCTTGGAGGAGTGGTCATAAGCCAAAACACGCCCAGCATCCGTCTTCCGCATCCCGAACACACCTCATTGTCGCAAGCACCCAGGAACACTTCAATACTGTCTACGCAGCTACACATATTTCACAAACACACACAATGGCTTCACGCGCACTCTCGATGCCGGCCCGCCGCCTGGCCGCCAGCATGTCCACTCCCGCCATGACCCGTCGCAGCTTCCAGAGCTCAGCACGCCTGCTCGAAGTACCGGTTGGAGCAATGCCTGTCCGCAAACCCGTTGGCGCCTTCCGTGGAGGGTACGAAATATGTTCTCCTTCTACTCTTGCTGCCTTCTACCTTTCGATTTCCTTGCCTGGCCTATCTCCCGACTCCTGCCTCTTTTCCCTTCCGACTTCCCACTGTCGCGTGCACATGAGACTAACGTTGTAACTCAACAGTATTCTCGGATTCCTCTCTGGAGCCGTTTTGAGCGGTGGAGCTCTGTACTACTATGTCATTGACGAATACCGCGTCTCCAACGAACTCTTGACCGAAGACATTTACGTGAGCTGCTATCCAAGCACCCATACCAACAATCAAGACGAAGAAGCAAAGACTAATCGCTTTGCGAAACACAGGCCCTTCAATCCGCTGTCTCACGCATAGAAGGCTATGTCAAGTCGCTCGAGGAAAAGGTCCGCAAGTGATTCTCCAACAAACACACCTCTTTACGCGCATACCTCTGCATTTCTTCGACGTCCTTTCTCGACCGCCCTTCTCGTATCCTCGCTGAGCTGCATCTCCCCTCAATCCGCGCCGATCGTCCCGCCAGCATCCATTTCCTTCCCTCGATCTCCGATTACGAAACCAAGCAAAGAAAGTCTCCACATCCTCCTTCTCTCCTTGTCTCCTCTTGCTCTTCCAAGCTACCTCCTTTTTGTACAACGAATCAGATATTTCCCTATCCGAAATGCAAAAATTCAATGTCCAAACTCCCATACCAATCGTCTCAGTAAAGAGAAGAATAAAGAGCCGAGGAACACACTTGATGCAAAGAAGAGGGTTACTTGTGGCAGAGTCAAGAGTGTCTGTAGTACATCTCGCTTGCAAGTCTATTTGCTCGCTGGAAATATTCTCAGCTGTTCATCTCTTGATCGTATATGAAACGTCACACTAGTAGCTATGAAAATGCACAGTTCCTTCAACGGTCAGGAAGCGGCCACTGAGAGTGCTAATGTCATCCACAATCACACTTCGTCCCTATCCACAACTTCACGTCAACCTTCTTGTCTAGGGCCGAGAACGGTAGTGGTGGCGAAGCGTCTGGCAGCAGTCCACTTCGTCCTGTCCAACTGGCATCGATTCCACCTCTTCCCAAGGAGGAGAGTAGCCACCGTCCCTTTCGTCCTTCTCGGTTGGACACAACTCGGCCTCATCAACGGGAACCTCGTGTGCGCAGTCCGTTTCGTCCTCGCTGGCTAGAATCGAACTCTCCTCATCAACAGGATGAGAGTAGCCACAGACCTCTCGACGACAGTGTTTCCTCCCTTCCTCTGCCACCGTCGACTTCTCCTCATCAACAGCGCGACGGTAGCCGGGAATCATCGGTTAGCAGTCCTCTCCGCTCTATGAATGCGCCATACACTTCTTCTCCTCTTCAACAAGGGCAAGACAACCGCGAATCCTAAGGTGCCGGCCGCTCTCGTCTTCTCCACCTTATATCGCTTCATCCTCGACCACCGAGCCCTAGTCCTCTTTTCAGAGGTCAGCTATACCTCAACCGTGGTATTCGACCGTACAGTCACAATCTGCCAGCCAACCCACACCGCCAAAATAGACATGCTTCCCATACCGACCCTAGTGTCGAGCCTGCTCATATGGCTAAGGACTCCCGTCTAGTCTCGAGAGTGGAGACACCACGATTGATACAGACATCTCGCTCCACAAAGGCCGCTCGATCCTCGTCTAAGACACCTACATCGTCAAGACCACGTGTTAATGAATCCTCCTCAAACAATCAAGGTAGTGTCTCTACACTAGACCGGTTGCGCTCATTGCAACCTTCTGCCTCTATAGAACCACGATCCAATGCACTATCAGAGAAACAAGCGAGGACTCACCAGTCAGCCGGTCAGACTAAGCTTCGCTCCGGTTTATCTTCTTTGAGTGATAAAGGCGACGTCTCTTTCCCTGTCATGATGCCCTTATCACAACCTTCTATCTCTACAGAGCTATAACCCAGTGTGTCATCTCCAAAGAGACAAAGACGAGACTCGTCAGTTGGCCAGTCATGCCGAACTTTGCGCTGGTTCACCTTCTTTAGGCAATGTCTCGTTGCCTGACACAACACGCTCATTGCAGTCTCCTACCTCAACAGAAGGTTCGCTCTGGTGTGTCACCCTCAGAGGATCAAGATAAAAGGTCTTCCAAGCGCCTATTCGCAGATGACATGACTTCCCCCCACTACCAAAATGAGCAAGACCACAGCCAGGGATATGCGAAGTTGAGCACATCTCCGCTGACAGCGACTCGAGTGTGTATACACCTGGTTGAGATCTCGTCAGATGTTTTGAGTGTCTCCCTCTCTATTCCTCAGCCACCATTAGTCCCCATTCATCATACAAAACCATGGTAGCTGCGAACCCTCGGTCAGCAGTCTTCTTCGTCCTTTTAATACGCTATCTAGTTCTCCTTATCAAACAGGACCATTTGATAAAGTCCCTGTTCCATCTGTGTGTCAATTTTCTTGCACCTCCGTTTCCTCGAGAGGTTCCCTTGCTGTCTTCTCTTCTTCTTATATCTTGCGCAACTCTCTGTCTCTACTCACTTGTCCTTTGTTAGCTGTGATTTCCTAAGTCTTTATCCTGTCAGTGTAAGATCGTTCTGGCTCAAGACCGATAGTCTTGTCGATGTCGCTGGCCTGCTTCTGGAGGGAACACTCCACAGACACTTTGCTTTTCTTTCTGACCAGTCTTCATCAAAATCACATCTCAAGTCATCATCAAGGTCACATTCGAAGACGAGGAAACATTGCGTGAAAGTCAAAGTGTGCTTTCAATTCAGAAGAGTTAATCAATCTAATACTACAATAATGTCATGGCTCTCAACCGCTTTGTTCCTGAGAAGGAAACTGGATCGTGGGACATGCGCAAAAGAAAGGAAAGGAAAGATGGCCCCATGAGCTCGCCGGCTCAGCTAACCACGTCTCAGATCAATCTGGACTGGCGCATCTAGATGTACCACATGCTGGGGTTCATGACTGCAGGGTTGCCCATGGGCATGAGAGGAGGGTAAGCCTCCGGATCAGCGACGCCAGGAGCGATGCTGGGGGACATGACGGTGTGCTGGTCATCGACAACGCCGAAGCCCTTGCTGTGGTGAGCACCGCGCAGAGAGGCGATGTGAGCGTAGTAGACAGCAGGGAAGATCGAGACAGGAGTGGTAGCACGAATGTACTGGTAGGAGTGCTCGTAGATGAGCGTCTGGATCTTCTCGTTGGGCCACTGAGGCTCGTTGAGAAGCACGTTGTAGTGGACGGGACGAGCAGTGCCCTTGATGGCAGCGTGTGCGCAAAGGTAGAAGTCGTTCTCATAAGGCTGAGTGACGCCAGTCTCAACCAGAGTACCAGGCAGGGCGTTAGCGTTCTTGTCACCGCCACTCTGGGGGAAGAAGCGGACGTGGTGACGCTTTGAGGCAATGATAACCATGAACTTGGGAGAAGCGCCGATCTCGAGGAAGGCCTTCTTCATGGCAGCCACCTCCTTGTCGATGACCTGAGCGAACTGACCTTCAGAGACGCCATCACGGAAGTAGATGACAGTAGCAGGAGCCTTGCCCTGACCAACTTTAGGAGCCCAACCGTTCTTGACGAGCGAGATGATATGCTTCTTGATGTTCTCATCAGTGATCATCTCAACACGGTAGCCGTTGGTCTCGACAGCGGCGGCATAGCGAGTGCCCTGAACGTTCATGGAAACAGTCATGGCAGCCATGGAAGGGCCCTTCAAGCCAGGAGCAGAGTGAGAAACATCAGCGCCAATGACGACGGTGGATGAGTCAAGATTGCCCTTGACAGTCTGCGCAGTAAAAGCAGTGTTGGTGAAGCCGCCCAACTTGGCGTTAAACTTCATCAAAACGTTCGAGATGTACTGGGGCTGAGCCTTCTGGACATGGGCGTACTGGACGCATTGAGAGGTAATACCAAGCGCACACTCGCAGTAACGCTTGATTCGACCGTAGGTGGTGCTGTCCTTGTTCATAAGGATGAACATAAGGATCTGAGGTCTCTTCTGGTGCTTGTTACCAGCGGCAGTGAATGCCTCCTGAGCAAAGCTGGCAGGGTCTCTGTTCGAAGGGTAGTGGATAACAGGGTTCTGCATAGCAGGAGGGAGAGTTGCACCGTGAGCACCGTAAGTCTGGATGAAAGCCTTGACGAAACGCTCGATAGCAGGCTTGTCGACCTGGAAGTTGGCGGGAACCACACAAACTCCCCAGGTGGTAAGGACGTTGGCCGGAGGGACTGAAGCGAACTTCTTCCCCTTGAGGTCCCAACGACCACTGGTTCGGGGATCGGCCTGGGACGCAGCGCCAGTGCCACCGAATTGCAGCTTGGGGTTGGTCAACAAACGAGCCTTGGCCTCGATGGGCTTGTTCTCGATAGTTAGTCCATAGTTGCGAAGGAATGGGTCCTGGGCCCAGTTGAGCATGTTGACACCGTTCGAGATAGCGGTCCAGCGCTCCTTGGGAGGTGTGACAGCCCTCTTGATCATTTGAGAGGTTTGAATTTCGTCAAGCTTGAAGGTGTAACGCTGGTTCTCCTTGATCTTGAGAAGCTCCAGAGGTAGAATGGCCTTCTTGGTCATCTGAACGACAGGCCAGGCAGGGTATTGCAGACGAATGTTGTGTTTGGTCTGGAAGTACTGGGCGACAGTCTGGTCAGGGCCATCCTTGATGTGCAAGATGTGAGAAGAGTCCTTTCTTAGAACAGAGTCGATGACATAGTCATCGATGGCGCCCTTGCGGTGAGCAGCAAAGACACGAAGCTTCTTCAGACGACGAAGATCGTAGAACTTGGGGTTGTTGTTCACGATCAATCGGGCAATCTCGGCCTCGGAACTGAGTCTAGTGACAGCGATGACAGCTCTAGAAACAGGACCAGGCGACCAGAAGGTTCCGTTGGCGACATCGGCGTTGACAACAAGACGAGCACCACCAGGGTGATGAGCGATACGGAGAGACTGGTAGACACCAGTGGTGTGCTCAACGTGACCGCCAAGTGCGTTGCGCTGAGAGGCCGCGGCGAAGAAGGAGCGCTTGATCGAGATGAAGCGGCTGGATGGGCTCTCACGCATGATGTGATCGAGCACAGTGATGGCCTGGAGGATCTTCTTGTCGTGATCAGTCTTGCCGCTGAGGTACTCGTTGAGGGTCGTGAAGTCAATAACAGCAGTAAGGGTGACAATCACGCGGTGTTGATCAGTACGGCCAGGGCGGGCTCTGTGGCCAGCCTCATCATCAAGGTTGACGTTGTAACGGGTCTCATTGTGCGTGAGCTTTTGGTGTGACCAGGCCAGACTCTGGCCATCGAAGATCCAGCCTTCACCGAGGGTTCTCTTGGTGGCCTCGGAGTTCCAGACGGCCTTGATGAGACCACGCTTCTCGGAACCAGCGCCCACTTGAACTGAGTATTGGTAGATAGGCTTGGTGGGGAGACCGGTCACGGGGAAGGCGTTCAATTGGACCTTGATCTCCTTGCCGAGCTTGGAGGCAGGCTGGCGGGGTTGGAAGGCGTTGCGAGCACCACGGGCAGCAGCCCACATGGTGGCACCGAGGTCGACATTCTTGACATTGTTTGAAATGCCCTCGATGATCTGGGGAGCAGGACCAGTGGGGACGGGATCGCGGTTTCCGTCAAAGCGAGCCAGGGAGAGATGAGCGGCAGACTGGGTGGCCGAAGGAGCACCAGACTGGCCCTCACGCTGAGCGTTGCGCTTGGATGAGCTGATCATCTTGGATGACTTGACGAAAGATCTTGCTTTGGCTGAAGCGCAAAGATGGTCAGTGATGCTGATAGACGAGGTGTGCTGAGATGAAGGGTAGATGTTGTGATGATAGATGTTGAAGAGGATAGATGACTGTTGAAGGTGTTGAAGAAGGAAGAAGAGGTGTGGAGTGGATGGAAGAGGAAGAGGTTGATGTGGAAAGGGAAGAGGCTTATATAGGTAGATGGAAGGTGTTGTTTGCTACAAAGTAGTGATAACTGAGGAAGGTGTGAAGAATGGCATGTGAGATGATGAAAGGGACGGTGAATGAGAGCAAGTGGAGTAATGATCTGAGTGGCAAGCAAACATACCTGGTAGCTGGTGTGGTTGTAAGGAAGGAGTGTATACTGAAGCTTCGGAACCGGTAAGCAATGCGAAGTGGAGGGTAGCAGGCGCCGGCTTTGGAGCGGAGTGATTGAAGGAGAAGACAGGTGAGGGTGAATAAAGGCGTAGTGCAAGCAATTAATAGCAATTGATGTTGTGGTGTAGGGAGTGGAGGAAGGTGGTTGTGTGTGAAGGTCGTCTTCTGGTAGAGTTTGGTTGGGGTGCAGGCTGGAGAGAGATGAAGGCGGAAAGAAGAAAGCAACAAAAGACTTACCAACAGTGACTGGACCAATGCCAGGAACAGGAGCCAAGTGGTTGTGATGATTGCTGAAGACGATCTGTTTTGTTGATGGTTAGATGGTCGAAGGAGCAAGCGTCGATGTGGTGCGCAAGCAAAGACTCACCAAGCAACAGAGCAAAGCGCACTCGGTGATGAAGGATTGTGTTTGAACTGCGACAGCGAAGGGATGGCTGGAGTTTGATGGAAAGAAAGGATGACTTCGGTGTAGGGTAAAGGCTTTCGCGTTTGATGGAAGAAGGCCACAAGGATGGTGGATGTCGGTGTATAACACAAACGCCAGCAATTGAAAAAAACAGAGCTTGCTGTGTGGGAAACCGCAAGGGAGCTAGCAATCAACAGCTACCGTCTCGCGCTCCCTGCACACGATTGGAAGGAACTACACGATGCGACGAGACCGTATGGAGACGACGAGCCTGTGCAAACCGTCGATACTTCCTTCCCTGCGTCGAAAATACCAACCAAGCCAAGTCTTAGCTGTCATGCATCTTCTTTGCGTCCCTTACAGCAGGAAAGAGCGTCATCGATGAGTCCAAAGACCTGCTGCCCCATCAACTTGATTCCAAACACTGATACAAGAAGCATCAAGCAAGCAATCAATCAATCAAACGAAGTCGATGCCCGAGCCGCCCAAGCAATGCTGTGTGCCCTCTGCAGAAGATCCCAGGAAAGAGATGTCTCCTACAGACTGCGAAAATCCGCTCGAGCAGTCAAAAAACACAAGACCCGCCGAACAAACAGCCTTTGCAGCTGGCAGGAAGAGATGGCCAACCTTTGAGACAAGCATTAGATCTGTCCGACCAGAACCACAAGCCGGCAACAGCACCAGGGTTTTGGCTCACGGCGGCACATAACCGCCGGGTACACATGCTGCATACGTCAAGTGGAAAAGAAAGAGATGCATCAGAAATGATTGGTCTCCGGCTGTGATATGCTTGCATACGACTCGTTGGCAAAGAGGAGCGCGACAAATGCCGGTCAAGTCAGTCTCAGGCTTCACCGAACGGTCTCGGCAGCCTGAAGCCCCAGCGAAAGAGCATTGTACGGGTTCGATCGATGGAAAAGCGATTGTTTGTCGTGCAGATGCGCAGAAGAGGTTTGTACGTCGTTCGTCGGCAAGGGAAAAGTGGAGAGCTGCATGGCGTTGCGGAACGTCTGCGCAGAGCCGCTGCCTGCAAGCGACAACTTCGTATCGTCTTCCAGCCACGCGATAGCAGGCAGCATGGTCACATCGGTTCGAGTCTTCAATTCGGGGTATGCAAGTTGGTCAAATTTTGCTCTCGTTGTTCGTTTATATATTACAATTGTCAGCATGAGTGTAAAAAAGCAACCATCTGCTTCCCTGGGATCCACGGTCCTCCTCGCGTGTAGAATATCAAACCAACGCCCTGTTGCTTCTTGCAATGCAATTGTTCCGCTCTATCGTTGATCGGTGAGCTGTCTCCTACGTCTCATGTACGCTTCTGGATTCCTGCATATGTATAGCAAGCTCGGTTTCCAAGTTCAAGTCACGACCGATAATACTCAGCGGCCGTAGCTGTAGCCACCACCGTATCCGCCACCCTGAATCATGGCTCTGCTGGGGTCAATACCTCTGATCAGAGCAACCATACTCTCAGCGTTCAATCGCGCCTGAGCTGGGTATGTGGAAGCGTTTGGGATCATGCTGAGAAGAAGAGTGATATCTCTGGGGAGAGGCTTGGGTGGCGGAGCAACCACCTGCGAGCCGTAGCCTTCTGCGCGCTGTCTTTGTTGCTGACGACGACCTGCTGCGCCCTTGAGCGGAGACTCGCCGCGGGCAAGCTTGCGTGCAGGTTGTTCGGCATCAGAATCTGCGTTGTCGAGCGCGCGCTTAGGCGACTGTACGTAGCCAGTTGCGGCAGATAGGACAGCAGGATTGGGCACTGGCTCAATCTCAGTGCTGGGCATAGCAAACTCCGAGCCCTTGGGTCTGGTCTGGGCATTGGGGCTGATGATAGTGCGGACTGTGCAAGGGTCGAAAGTGGGAATTCTGAAGCGGTGACCAAAGCGAACGAGAGAAGGGTCTTCTGGGAAGAGGTCGGCCATGCGCTTCTCGAGCTTTGTGATTTGTGCAAGCTCGCCGTAGTTGGACTCGTACTCGTGGATAAACAGGAAAAGAGGCT
The DNA here is from genome assembly GCA_024195585.1 of Aureobasidium sp. EXF-3400. Lineage (NCBI taxonomy): Eukaryota > Fungi > Ascomycota > Dothideomycetes > Dothideales > Saccotheciaceae > Aureobasidium > Aureobasidium sp. EXF-3400. The sequence goes on from SWBL01000137.1 coordinate 20,334, forward strand.
TTGTCCTGGGAATGTTTTCGGGTTTAGCCGAGAGCTTGGAAACAGTGGTTTCGAAGACAGCACGAGCATCTGCAAAAGTTGTCAGTACAGAGCATTTTTTCGGAAGATGAAGAAACTTACTGGTAACGTCGTTGGTGGCGATCAGGTGCTTGAGGTATTCCATGGCGAAAAGTTCGTCCTCGGGGAACAGCTTCATGCCACGCTCGAAGATCTTGGTTGCCGCCGGGTCCTTGTAACAGTGGTATTCGATAAGTGCGGTTGCCACATAGACATCGCTTGTAATGCGACCTCTCTTCCTCGCAAGAGCGAAAACGTTTCTAAGTCCTCCCACCGGTGCATCAGGCTTGCCTTTTCCTTGGATGCGGCGCATAGCACGCATGAGACCAATCCAGACAAAGGATAGAGTCTTCGAGACGATTTTGACCTGAGCGGCGGTGTTGTTCTGCACTTCCTTGACCTGTCTCTGCTCCTCGGCTTCTCTTGAGTTTGCTGCAGGTCTGTTCTTTGACTCATCTTCGTCATCGTCGTCTCTGGCTTCAGGAGTAGGTTCGCGAGACAGCGGAGGTAGAGACTCGTAGTACTCTTTGATCTGAGCGATGGCCTTGGGCTCGCGCGCCTTGATCTTGTCCATCAGGCCGTACAATGCGTTCAGGCAGTTGTCGTAGGGCTCCTTGACAGCATCACCACGGCGGACGAGACTCTCCTCGCCGTCCTCGACGGGCATTGTCTGCTCAATGCGATCGGCACGAGTAAAGGCGAGCAGACAGCTCTCCGGGTTGGCTGCAGCGCCTTGGGCCAGGAAGTCGTTTGCTTCGGTCTCCATCTCGTTGTCGAAGCAGAACTCAGCGGCGTCGTACCAGATTTGGGGCCAGAAGCGGAGAGCCATGGTAGCCTGTCTGTAGACGTATAGAACACGATCGCGGTAAGCCTTGATGTCCTCCTCTTTCAATACCAGCGGATCTTCCTTTTCCCATTCGACCCAGTTTTGCCAGATGGTGACTTGCTGTTGGTACTCATCGTCGCCTTCGCAGCCAGGAGCGGGAGGCAATGTCGGAACGGTTCTACGCTTGAGGTCCTGGGTGATCTTCTGAAGGATGTTGTAGGAAGTACGGGCGGTCATGTAAGCGGGCGACTTCTCTTGGAGGAACTTGCGACCCTAGGAAATTGTCAGTAAAGTGCTGGAGTGTGCAGACGAGCAACTTACGGTCATCTTGTTGAGGCCCATCTCGAATGAATCGTACTCCTTCCACAAACTAGTGGTAGCTTGCATGGGGACAGTGATGGCACGCTGGTAAGCCTTGCGCAAAATATCCATCTTTTGTGCGTCCTGCCAGCCATTGCCACCAGGATTACCGGGTCCAGATTTGATGAAGTTGATGTAGTCCTGCCACATGCTTCCAGAATCCTTGTCGTTGCCGATGAGATTGAGCGCAAAGTCATACGCCTGAGTAATAGTCTGGCGCGCCTGGCCTGTCGCATCGGTCATGACATTGTTGCGACGTCTGATGTAGTCGAGGTAGATGCCCCAGAGCTGCACGTTGTAGTTCTTGAGGAGAGCCATGTTGAAGATGTTCTCCAATCGAAGGAAGTCGTCCTGGTCTTGCTCCATAAGAGCGTATGCAACCCATTGTTCGGCCTCGAGACTCGTTAGCTGAAACTGTCTCGCGAAGGGGCAGAAGGATGAGAAATGGAACTTACAGCAGTAGGGAAGACCTCAAAGAAGCGATCGTAGACGTTGCGAGCATCGTCGAGCTTGTTCTTAGATCTGTGCAGAGCAATCAAGTCAAGCCATGCATCAACGTCACCCTTTGGATCATCGGCAATTCTGTCCTCCAGCTGACCGACGCGGTCCTGAGGCAGGCGGGGTTTTGAGAGGGCAGCAGAAGAAGAAGAGATTTGAGCAGAGGGAACAGGAGCACTGGACTGCGGCAGGGCCTGGCCTTGGACAGGAGCACCTCGTGTGGGAATAGCAGAAGGGGCATGGTCTTGTTCAAGTAGATCAGTAGGAGGAGGGTTATATACGGCTTGTACATTCTGTTGCTGCTGCACAGGAGTCTGAGCGAGCGAACCGTTTGTGCCTGTGCCATGCTCCTGCTCTTCCTCGTCTTCGTCATCGTCTTCCTCAATGAAGCCACCAATCGTCTTTGGCTTTTGCGTGGCTGCGCTCTCGGACTTGGGCGAGGCGGTGCGAGAGGCGATCTGGGATGGAGGCTGCGACTGGACAGCGGCGGGCTGGGGAGTGGCAGATGGCTGCGGCTGGTCGGGCATGAAGCTGGAAGGGTCATAGTCCTCGTCGTCTTCTTCTTCCTCTTCCTGACCCTCGATGGCAGTCTGGTCGGCAGGGTCATAAGAAGTGGGATCGTATTCGGCGGCGTTCATCGAGGCGAGGAAGGCGTCTTCACCACTCATGTCGGCCATGATGGCGGCGGGATGCGAGCGCGAAGATGGACGACGCGCGGGGAAGAGATGGACTAAGTGTCGTGTGCACGAAGGGCGGCTTTGAGAGATTCGGAATTGTACAGCTTGATGTCAAGTGAAGTCTGGCACGGAGGGGGGAGAAGAGGACACGAGAAAACAGGCGAGCAAAGGATGATGACGAAAAATGCGACAGTGAGATGACCAAGGTGAAGGAGATGCGAAGTTTGGACTTTGCGCGCAGGACGACGCAGCCAAAGCTCCGGCGCCCGAGGCTGCTCAAGAGCCGCTAACCAGCGCTAGCGGCGGGTGTACCCGCACTTGCAGTATGACATCAAAGGACAGCCGAATGCGCTTCTCTTTGAAGCTGCTCGTTGTCTCTCCTGTCCATGTCGTCGACTTTACACGCTCGTGCGGCTTGTATCCTCCCATATCTCCCGGCCGCATCATGAATCCGACCATCACGCTTCCGAGGAATAACTCAAACGCCTCGTCCTTCGGCCCTGTAAACACCTCATCACGATCCAAACATGGCCGTGTTCGCATGCCGCGGTTCTTCAGACGCTTGTTCAAGTTCCCGCAGATGGATTTCGAGATGGCTGTCTGGGACATGACCAGTCTGATTGTTGCTCCCAAGAAGGTCTTCCGCCAGGTCTACTATCACAAGCAAACGCGCAATACGTGGCACACAGCAGATCCCTCCTTCACCTACCTGCTTTCCTTCTTCCTGCTCTTGACTGCCCTGGCCTGGGGTCTGGCCTACGCCGACGGCTTCTCAAAAACTTTGCGCATAACTCTTGTCTTCATCTTCGGCCACTTCCTCCTTACATCGCTACTCGTCTCCACTGCCGCCTACTTCCTCGTCGGAAAGCTACTGGGTCCCGGAGTCAAGGGCCTGCCGGGCAGAAACAAAAGAGCTGGCTTGTTTGGCCCAGGAAGTGATACTGTGGAGCAACTCGAGTTTGGATACTGTTTCGACGTCTCCATTCGCGCCTTCTTCCCCGTCTGGGTCTGGCTATATGTCGTTCAGTTCCTGCTCATGCCCGTCATCTCACGCGACTACTGGCTCTCGCTCTTCTTTGGCAATCTCTTGTACCTGGTCGCGTTCGGCTACTACTTTGTCATTACTTTCCTCGGCTACAACGCTCTTCCCTTCCTACACCACACACAACTGTTATTGACACCTGTTGTTGGATTCGCCATCTTCTGGGTCATTAGCTTGTTTGGTTTGAATTTGCCGAAACACTTTGCTCCTGTTCTATGGGCTGGTGCTGATTTGCGCAAGTCTGTATGATCTAGCCTGTGTACAATCTGTCAAACAAAAGCTTTCTCTTTCTCATCCAAACAAACATCCTATATACTGTGCTGTAATCGTAATGTTGACATCTATAACTTCCTTAATTCGAGATAACACTGCTGTACATGTTATGCTTCTGTCTCTATATATGTACAAAATCTAGTCTCACATCTCAAATATCTTACACTTCTCATCTATCATCCAACTCTTCACAGCGGCAGAGTACGCTTCTGTTCCCTCTCCTCGAAAGTCTGGATCATATCACCGACCTGGAAATCTTCCCAGTTCTCGAAACCCATACCACACTCGGTACCTCTACGCATCTCTTGAACATCCTTCTTGACGTTCTTGAGACTAGTCACGATACCTTTTCATCAAAATCAGTACAATGCGCTTCATGAGAACGGAAAGAGGAAGAGGAAGAACTCACCATCATAAACTCTCTCTTCACCTCTGGTAACTCTGACTCTGGATCCTCTGGCCACAACACCGTTTCTAACCTTCAAACCTGCAATCTTCATCTTCTTGCGGCCACCAACGCCGATTTCGAAACTCATGGCTACCTCTGCCTCTCCAGTGACCTTTTGGATCTTCTGTGGTGGCAGTTTCTCCTCGAGTACCGCACGTACATCGTCAACAATGCGGTAAATGACGTTTTGCTCGAGGAGCTTGATGCCCTTGCGTTCAGCACGTCCAGCACTGTCTGGGTCAGGAGGTAAGTTGAAGGAAATGATGTGACCGCCTGCTGCATCTGCGTGCTCGATGTCGAATTCAGAGACTGGACCTACAGAGGCACGCAGCAATTTTGGCGAGCAGAGTGGGTTGGTCATTTGGAGGAGATAGGCAGAAACGGCTTCCACACTACCACTGACATCGGCTTTGATGATGAAAGGCACGAATTGATGGCCAGGTGTCTCGTTCTCGTCACCACCATAAACAGGTTTGCGAGTCGTGGTGGCTTCGACTTCGGTACCTGCTGCTCGTGCTGCCTTCTCAGCAGCCTTTTCAGCAGCAGCGGCTTCCTTGGTTAAGTCACGCTGAACTTGCTGTTCACGGCGTTGAGCATTGATCTTCTCCATGTCCTCAGCCATACGAATACGTTCGGCTAATTCTTCGCGGAAGGAAACCACATCGGCGGCTTTTTGCTCGTTGGGCGCTTGAAGGACTTCGTCGCCTGCTTCGGGTTGATCGCGCCAGCCGTCGACTTCGATGGGCGTGCCTGGTCCGGCGGACATTTGGACTACACCTGCTTCGTTGCGGAGACTGCGGACACGAGTCCAAGTTTTGCCTGCTACGATGATGGTGCCGGGTTTGAGTGTTCCGCGACGGACGAGCACAGTGGCTACACGGCCGTTTGACTTGGTTGTGGCTTCGATGACCCAGCCTTCGACTTGGCCTTCGGTATCGGCTCGGTGGTCCAGGATTTCGGAAAGAGTGACTGCGGCGTCTTCAAGTTCATCGATGCCTTGGCCAGTCTTACCGCTGACGGGCACAACTTGAGTGTCACCGCCGTAGTCTTCGATCTCCACTCCATGGCGAGCCAGGTCTTGCTTGACGCGGTCGACATTGGCTTCTTCCTTGTCAATCTTGTTTACAGCGACGATGATGGGTACACGCGCAGATTGAGCATGCTTGATGGCTTCAATGGTCTGCGGCTTGACCGAATCATCAGCTGCAACGACCAAGATGATTATGTCAGTTACAGTAGCTCCACGTTTGCGCATCTCAAGGAAAGCTGCGTGGCCGGGGGTGTCGAGGAAAGTGATAGTCTTGCCGCTAGAAAGAGCAACGCTGAAGGCACCGATATGTTGTGTGATACCTCCGTGCTCAGAAGCTGCGATCGAAGACTTGCGGAGGTAGTCAAGGATGGTAGTCTTTCCATGATCAACGTGTCCCATAATTGCAACAACAGGAGGTCTGACAGGCAAGTACTCCTTGTCCTCTGGCGCAGGCTCGGGTAGTGCCTTGAGATCGCGCTCCTCGGCCTCTGCTTGATCTTGAGCACCCATAGTAGGATCGAAGTTGTACTCCATAGCAATCAAACCTGCCTCTTCAGAGCCAAGAATGTGGTCGTGTGAAGTGTTCTCGAAGCCGAGCTCCTCCATCTTGTCGGCCATCTCTTGGTAGGTAACGTTTGTCAGTTGAGCAAGCTTGGACACGCTGACGAACTCGGGCAGGTTGATGGGAGTCATGGCCTCTGCACGCCTTGCTTGTCTCGCGGCTTGACGTGCGGCCTCCTTGGCTGCCTTGTCCTTCTTTGCTTGACGGGCCTTCTTGCGTTCATCGCGATTATTGCGCATAGCACCGTAGTTACCTTCCAAGTCGCCATCGTCATCGAATCGGTCGCGGCGACCTCTGCGAGGCTTGTCGTCGTCTTCGGCGTCGTCCATTTCTTCAGAACGGTTGCGACGACCCTTGAAAGTTGCAGACTTGGGAGCATCAGCAGCCTCATCTTCTTCTTCAACAAATCGGGATGCCCTGCGAGCGTTGCGTTCCGTTTGCTTTCTGGCTGCTTCAACCTCAGCAGGGTCTATTTCTTCAGCCTCTGCGGGTGCTTCCCCAACTGCTGAAGTACCATATGCGGCCGCCATATCGCGTCCAGCATTTCTAGGCTCTCTGGGTCGTCGTTCCTCTCTGTCACCTCGTGGTGCGTTGCGATCGAATCGTTCACCACGCATAGGAGGTCTTTCGCCTGGAGCTCGTTCAACCCAGCCAGGCTTTGGTGGATTGGGACATTGACGAAATCCGTGGCCTGGCTGACCACATCTGACACAAGTCATGTCCGGACGAGGACGAGGAGGCGGTCTACTTTCAACATTCAGAGACTCGATATTGAAGCCACCAAATCTTGGCCGCCTCTGCCTATGCTCTTCGAATCTTGCATCAATGTCTCCAGCTGATATAGGCGAGAATCTCGAGCTTCCTCTATTATCTCTCTCCTGTCCTTGTTGCCTCTCTTGTGGTTGATCGTTCTGTTGCGATGATGACTCCCTTCTTGATTTCAAAATACTCCAGTTCTGGGCATTCTCGAATGGCGTCTCATCTGGCTCATCGCGACTGTTGACCATGACAGTGGTGAAACGAGGCCCGCGAGAACGATCTTCCTCAACCTTTTTGGCCTCCTCTTGTTGAACACGCTTCTTCGATTCATCAACGAGTGCACGTCTTGTTTGCTGGTCTTGCTCATCGAATAAAGAGTCAAGAGATGATGCTGAAGGTGTTGACGACTGCTTGTTCTTGCGAGCCAATAATGCTTCGAGCATCCTCTCCTCCTCTTGCGATAGCCCGCTGGCCGCGGCCGATAGTGGTGATGTGGATTGCGACTTGGGCTGAGGCGGTGGCGGTGCTGAAGGTGTCGCAGAGCTTGGGCGTTGGTTGACGAAGGAGGTTGCAAGGTCGGTAAAGTTGTTGTTCTGAGAAGCACGTTGTTGGCGCGGTTCTTCTCTCTGTGAACTCCGTTCGGATGATTGTTGGCGTGTTTCCCTGTTTTGCTGCCATGTCTTTTGGGCATGTTCTCTGGTCGTATCGAGGCTATCGGGATGATCCGCCGGTGGTTCCGACTCGTGAACCGCATATCGTATCTTTGGTGGCGGGGCTGGGACCGGCTCGAAAGCCTTTCTAGCCTGCTCTAGTTCGCCCGAGAAGATATCCTCGTACGGCGATGATGAGAAAGGACTGTCCGAGAGTTGTGGTGATTGCACTGGTGTGGCTGAGGATGGTGCGGTACTCGAGGGAGGAGGTGTGGTTGACGGAGGAGCAGGTTTGGCAGTCATCCAGGATGGAGCTTTGACCGTGGGCTTTGGAGGAGCATCCGGCTCGCTCTTGAACTGAGGCCTTGGAGAAGGCTTCGATACAGGCTTCGGTGCGGGTGTGGTGTTCCCTGTGGGTTCCTGCTCTGTTGATGGTGCATCCAGACCGGGCATGTCGCGTCCTGAAGCCTTCTTCTCAAGGTTCCGCATGAACTCGTGGTGGTCTATCCTCGCGTGTCTCAGCCTTCCATCTGGACCGCGGTTCTCGCGCTGGGCGGTCTGGACGCGATTCAAAGGGCGGTTGGAAGCCGGATCGACTGCTACTGGCGTTACGGCGAAAGGTCTTTGGTTGTACTGATTGGGCCTCTGACTCCTCTGCTGGCGCCTCTCTTGCTGTTTCTCCTCTAGTGTTTTCGGTCTCGGCAAAGGAAATTGTTGGGTCTCGCTCGGTTGACTCTGCTGTGGCTGTGGGATCTTGCGTGGGGCGGTAAACAACTTCTTCGCGGCGAGTTTCTCGCTCAGTTCATCGAGTTTCTTGCGGCGTATGGCTTCTTGTTCTTCTCTTTGACGTTTCGCCGCTTGGAGGGCCTTTTGTGCTTCCAGTGCAGCATCGGGCAGATCGAATGGGTCGTTGGGATCCAGACTCTGTGCGGCAGTCGAGTGGAAGGCATTGCTCCGGGCTATACTCGTGTGGCGGGCGTGAGGGTTGATGCGACCAGCGCAGAAGCTGCAGACGCTCTGGCTCGATGACGCCTGTATACCACAATTAGTCGGTTTCTTGTAGACTCGGCTATGACTACTTGCCCTCAATAACTTGGACCTGCGCATCTCGTATCTGTTTGCCCCTACAAGAGCACGCTTCTACTGGTCGCTTCGTGACGCTGGCTCGAAGAAATCTTGAAGCACATGCAATTGCGGCGCCGTCTCTCCCCCGAGCTTGGTCCGCCTGTTATTTGCTTAACTCCGTGACTCGACCTGCATCATTAAATACCTATCACATGGGCACAAGATAAAAAGATTGAGTAGCATGCCAAAGAAGCAATCAAGTTGCCAGCTACCAAATGCTATGCACAAAGCCTCAAAAGTCGTCCTGGTATCTCCTCCGAGAGCCTAGCCCCGGCAACCCTCAATTTGCTCTTCGCTCATCAAGTCGTTAAACCAAGTCCGTTTACTTCTTTCCCTTGCCGCGGTTCTTCTTGGCCGAAGCTGCTGCTCTCTGTCTCTCCATTCTTGCGAGCTGATCGGCCTTTTCCTTCTCGTGCTCCTCCTTCTCGGCCTTCTCGGCGGCCTTGCGTGCTGACTCTTCCTCTCTGCGTTGTCTGACCAGTTGCAGTCTTTCCATGTCGTTTCTGGCTTGCTCCGTCTTGCCCTCGGCGTGCAACTTTTCGTATCTCTGCTTGGCCTGCACAGCTTGAACTGCCTCGCGCTCCCTTCTGGACAACTGAGACATGTCGGCGGGCTTGGTGGGCTTCTTCTTGGGTGCCTCATCGTCGGATCCAGCAACTACGGGCTTTGCGGCCATCTTGGCGGCCTTTGCGGTGTGGTTGGGGTTTGCGGGCATGTCGTCCTCGTCTGATGATTCCGACTCGCTTCCTGAGGGCATGTCGCCGACCTGGACAGGTCCCTTCTTCTTTGCGATGGCTGCGGCCTTGCGTGCCTTGGCTGCCTCACGTCTTTGCTCACGGGTCATCTCCGTCTCGGTAGCCTTGGGTGCCTCCTCCTCGCTCGACTCCTCCTCTGAAGAATCCTCCTCCTCGGAAGACGAGTTGTCTGAGTCTGATGCCCACATGCTCTTCTCAGCGCCCTCGGCGTCGATGGGACGGAGATCTCTGCTGAAGTGCTTGCCGCCTAGAAACATGACTTAGACTTTCGCATATCGAACAGGAAGACAGTGTAACTTACCACCTCGCTTGGGCTTCATGAACTTGCCGCCTCTACCTCTAGTAGACATGATTGCAGTTGTGAAGTGTGTTGATTCGTGGGAGTTTCTTCGTTGACCTTGCGGTATATAGCTCCTGGAATTCCTGGTGAATATCCTTTATTGTACGGTGTTTTGTTGTGGTGAATCGGTGACGAGCAAAATTCACTTTGGGCAGCGTTCTGGCTGACCCTCATTCCGACCTCCGACTGGCTTTGCTGACCAGAGCAGTCATTCGTCCTTGGCGGGCGCTTGCGAACGGCCCGCCAGTTGTGCGCGAAATCAACTCCCACCCTATTTCCTGATCAGAAGGCAGAATAAATTCCAGCTCATGAACATATTCAAAGGAAGCTAAAGTATATCGTTTCATCATGTATATATTCTATTTCTCGAGATCATTGTGTATTCTCACACTTACAAGAGTGATATGATTTGGCTGGAGATCCATCATTGAGACTTCACATATATACGGCGCACCATCAGTTTGCGGCTGGCCTGTGCTCGATTGCTGGTATAAAATCTCTGCTCTCCTTGCAACCTCTTTCTCCTGGTACATAAAACTATATCGTCTCCCATCTATCCGTCACCACGCTGTTCTCTGTTGTGAATGAGGGGGGAAAGGAGTCGTAGAACGAGCATGTCTGCTTACCCCAAATCGGTCAGAAAAGTGACTGAATTAGGAAATATATTGGACATAACATCTTTTCTTCAACCTGTGGCTTTTGTAGAGAAGCGTGGTTGTTGACTTTGCGAGGTTGGAGTGGTCTGGCTGGCTAAGTGACTACACTTCCTGTCTGCTGCTCATATTCCTCATCTTGTTGTTTACGTGCTTCTCTTGCATTTGAGGCTGTCGAGTCTGCATTTGATTTGATTCAGTTGTGTCTACGGTCAAAGCTATGATTCGGCTTCGTTCTGTTTTTCATGACCGGCAGCCCCTGCCCGCGATTCAGTAACATCGCAGTCCTGACTGTTCGAGTACGACGACTGAGCAAAAGTAACCCATTGAGAGTCCTCGCAGTCTGAACTGGATTATGCATTCTGATGGTTATATCGTCGCCCACCACTGGCTGGGGGAAGCTGAAGGCAGCTTTCAAGCGGGCTCACCCAAAGAACAGCAAAACATCATTTCTCAACCACCCACTTAATTGACAAAAGGATGTCGCAGCCGTGAATCGAACACGGGGCTCGTGCATGGCAAGCACGAATTTTACCACTAAACCACTGCGACTTTGATGGAGCAGATGTGAATTGTACCGTTTAACACTCTGACACCGGCATCGCTGTACACTATTGCACTGGTAAGACTCCGCCAACAGCGCTAGGCACCTCTTCCAGACTCTTGACAATCGCTGATGGTCTTCCAAGATCACCTTCAATCATAGCGTCTTGCCATCCATTGCCTGCCCTGTCGACCCAGCACGCTTGCATCCCCACCGCGCGAGCACCAGTGACATCGAATGGGTTCCCGCTGATCAACCACATACTCGCCATATCCTCTTTGCTGTTGGGATCTTTGCCAACTGCTTTGGCAAGATGAGCATATGATTCGGGTGTAGGCTTGAATCTCTTGGGCTCCTCGACAACAACAATATCTTTGAAAGTCGATGCATGCTTGGAAAGATCCGGTGACTTGTTGACTGAATTGGAGACCATTGTGTTTGTACCATTCGAGAAGACAACCGGGTAGAAGTCATCGCGTTTTGCGATAGCCTCCAGAGCTGGCCCCACATCGGGGAAGATGGAGAGCGAGTCGTAAGCCTTCATCAAGTCATCAATGTCCTTTTGCTCCAGTGAGACAGAAGACTCGGCCAATGTATGTCGCAATGACCGCAGTGTGACTTTGCTAAAGTCTTCATATTGATCTGTGGTTGCGTTAGTGACACGATCAGATCAGGGCTTGAGGAACTGCATACTCATGCTGTTCAGACGCCAGGTATATTCTAGCTGGTACTTTCGCCATGTTGCTGCAATTGTCTGGGCCTTTTCTTGTCCAAAGTGTGAGGCGAGCTTCTTAGCAATGGACTCGGTGGAGAGAAGTGTGCCGTAGGCATCGAAGGCCAGGATAGTTTTGCCACTCATTGTGTTTGTTACTGAGGATCTTGAGAAGAATAGATTGGGAAACAAAACATGGATTGGAATCGTACTTGATCTGTTTACAAACTATGATGCGTATGGCAGTCAGGAACGGGCCTCGGATGATGCAATGGAGGGGCTGCTTGCTCTCCCATTTCTCCGCCCTCTCTCAAACCTTCTCCACCTTTTGACCATGAGCATGGATATGTTCAGAATACGAGGTGTTGCCCTGCTCATGCTGAAGACCCAAATGGTGAAGTGTGGAACGCGCCAATTGCCGATGGTCGTTCCGTGGCCTTCTTGCTCGCGACTCACTCAAGCCATGGCGTTGTCGGAAGATAATAACTGCAGAAGAGGCGCATGGCTGGTATGTAAAAAGAGCTGTTTCTGGCCGACAAGTCTGTTCTTTCCATTTGAGGCAGCGCTCTTCTTGACGTAGCACAATATGGATGAGAAGGTAGGTGCGACTCTGGGTAACTGCATATCTGTTGAACATACGCGGCTACTGACCGTATAACAATTCGGTCTATACCTACATATGCCCATCGACACCTCTTTCCATTTACTCTCCTCTCAGCTCCTCCGTCCCTTTTCTCCATTGCTATCTGTAACCCGGCTCCTATACTTGACCTCTCATCCAGCTTACTCAAAGCCTTTATTGTTTCCGCCATACTTCCACTACACCGATTCCCGACTCTTGCTTTCTGTACCCTGAAGTTCCGTACACCGACCAAAGAGACATTGACTGCTATGACGACTTACCGCAGGTCGAGAAGAGACAGTGTCACGGCTACCCCTGCTACCACTTTCGACATCGGACCTCGACAATCCATTAGAGAGGACAGGCCAGACGATGGTGGTAAGTTTTGTTCTCTCTTGAGTAGTACCAGTCAAACTAAACATGCCAGGTGACTGGGATGAGTTGCAAAGATTCGTCAGCTCACCAAGCGCACCAACAACTCCTCGTACCAAAAGGAAGATCCATTTTATCGAGCCCTCTCCTGAACGCATTGCCCCAGGAAGATCCAACACAGCTCCTCCCGGCTTTCGAATTTCGTCTACGAGCACTCTGGATCAGAATCAATCTCTTCCAGGACAGTCAGATGTTGAGGAGTTGCAACCTGATCTGATCTCGTTCGAGGAACCTGAAGAGGAACCATCCAAAGCAACGGAAAACCTGGACGAGGTTTCTCTCAGCAGCCACGAGGGAGATCAAATCTTCTACGACATGGATGTGGAGATGGCTACCTACAACGATGACTCTACACCAACAGAAGAGCTTCCACAAGTATCTCAAGACGACGATGACGATGTGGATGATGCAAACGACCCCATCTTCTCTGTCAGGCGTGCAAAGTCACATTCAATCTCGGGTACTTCGGCACTGTACCAGGAAAGACCTACCTCAGCCAGGTTCTACCGTACATCTTCTGCGTCGGGACTGTACTCCAAACCAGCTTACAACCCGATCATCAAAGCACATGTCGCTGGTAGCCCCATACGTTTCGACTTCTACACAGCACCTGTAGACAACAATGACAGCGACGAGCAGAATGAAGAGTATTCGAGACTGTCTCGAAGTCAGACAGCAAGCTCCAGATCGAGTACCAGCGCATACTCAGCAACTTGGGACGACAGAGGCACGGCCAGTGCTAGCGAGAGATCAGGCCCACCGAGCGATACACCCAGCCCACGCGCAATCACGAGAAGCTCATCAGGGTCTGGGAGTGAGTTCGCCTTAGAAGCGGTCAAAAGAAAGCTCTCTACCATGTCACGCGCCAGAAAAGTCAACATGAAGCACATCAAGAGGCAAAGTGCGGAGCCTCTGTCGAGCCCTGATGATATTCCAGCTGTGCCACCAAACACTCTTGCAACAAGCGACGCTTTGAAGAAGAGTTGTGAAGGATACCCAGCCAAACACGGCCATCCAGGTGGTTCGTCACCTGTGGCAGCGCAGGTGAGGATGGATCCAAGTGAGGCGCAATCATTGACACCGAGTGCTCGAGTATCGCCACATCTCAAGCCAGCCCTGAAGCATATCGGTCCCGGTACGCCCACTGTTGCAATCATCACGCATAATCGATCTGTACCCTCGCACAAGGATAGTCTCGAGCTTGTACGCCATCGCTTTGGCGAAGATTGGCCAACAGTTGATCCTCAGCTGTCTTCTACACGAGACTCGATCGTTCTAACCAAACAACGATGGGAGAAATACCCTAGATCGCACGCCGTTATTGACGATGAAACTGGACACGTCAAGTATGGAGGTCTCAGTCCCATCATGGACGCCAGCCCTCCAGACCACAAGACGTACTGGGCTGCCAGACGTGAACAGCTGGCAAAGCAGAAAGAGATGGAATGGCACCGTGAGATCAATGGACATCCAGAGAACGACCATGACTGTCCTATCTGCGAGGTGGAGAAGCCTCGAACCAAGAGACTGGCGGCCTTGCGAGCAGGTTGAAGTTTGTAGGCATGTTTGATAGAACAACCTAAATCCTCGGCGAACGAGTATGTGTACATTGACTTTTTTCCTTATAGCGCCTTCTTGAACCCCTGTGACATTGGCACCTTCTGTTACGCCCAATGACGCCTTGCTGAACCGCATATCCCTTGTGACATCTAGTCGACTTCAACACCCATCTTCTTCAAGTCTGCGCGAGCGATCTCAATCTCGGCCATGAGCTCCTTGTGAGCCTCTGGGACGTCGTGGAAGGTCATGACATTGTAGCCGAGCTTGCCCAGGAGGTATGCGCCGAACGAGATGATTGCCCAGAAGGGAAGCTGCAATAGATGGTTAAGATCCTGCTTGCTTCTATGTTTTGCTTGGGAGTGGACGGAGCGTACGTAGGGAATAAGGTCCTCCTGAATCTTTGCTGGCAAGGGGATCAAGCCAAGGAACAGGGCCAGGTAGAGCTGTGAGGCATCGCGTCAGTCATCTGCAAACGGCCGTCTTTTGTTCTGAACATACAGAAGAGACCAAAAGGAAGATGGAGATGGTTTGCGTAGCCCTTGTCATTTTGGCAGTGTTTGTGTCTTTGTATAGACTCGAAGAAGGGGAAAGTCAACGTTGCTGTTGTTCGCTTTGGACAAGCTCTCCTCGATCTGCTGAAAGTCCGGGGTCGAAAGCGCCAGTCGCCCTGGATTCGTCTTGGCGTTGGTTCGTCACTTCTAATTTCAGACCATGCATTTCATTTCCTCGAATCTCTGCATTTGACCTCTGACAACTCTTGTTGAGCCAGGAAGTCGGAGCCATGTCTGACTTTGAGTGGGCTCAGTCTGTTTTGGACGCTGATGAGCGTCCAAGCTTGGACAATATCGCAAAAGCACTTCAGATTCTCGCTGATTCCAGCGCTGACCCTGAGTTGAGATCACGGATGCAAGATGTTTCGTTTCAACAGCTGCTTTCGTTGTTCTCTGGACTGTCGATGAGTAACGAGCAAGAGCCGAAAGACGCAACGTTATGGAGGAATCTGCTTCGCTGTATCGGCAACATGATCGCCGACAACGGTAAGAGGAGGACACGAGTGTGTAGAGAAGCAGACGCTGACTGTTTTGGTGTTTCTATATAGACACTCGTAGAGCTGAGATAGTTGCGGATCCAACATATCTGAAGACATTAAACTCATTCTTGACATCCCCGTCGGACGCCCCTGAAACCACGATGTTAGCAGACACCACTATCAAAGTCCTCTTCAATCTATGCACCGATTACAGTAAGTCCAGAAACGATACAGGTAAGTAAATTTTAGATGTTGATTGTCCTCAGCTCCTGCTCAAGAAGAGTGTTTTCAACAAAATGTCCATCAATCTCTGGTCTACTGCCTTGACACACAATTTACTCCTGAAGATGGTGTCTGGGGTCTTGCTCTGGATCTCACATGTATGATTGTGGAACACAAGCAAAAGTTGAAACCAACTGAGGACTATCCTGACTTTGAAGCAAATGCGCCCGCGTTGTTGAGGCTTCCACTTGCGGAAGTTGATGCAACAGCTTTCCTCGATGCTTTGACGCTAGTTGCCGCCCGTCTTCTGGATAAGAACTTTGTACAAGCTCTCGTCGAGCACAAGCAAATCGAGCATGTCTGGAAACTGCTCAAACGTACTGAGCACAGGATGCTCAGCGATCGCGAAGCAGAGGACGAGGAAGATTACGATGAAAAGCAATATCTGCAGTTCCAGCTCGTGTTGTCTCAAGGACTGGCAGACATGACTGCTCTACCACTCTACAATGAAAAGTACGATACTTCCGACACCTTTGTACAATCCCTCTACTCGCAAACCATACCCGCGACGTCGGATCCTACATCACGGTCACCCATCGCATCCGCAGCCTGCCTGATCCTGGGAAACCTCATCACCTCTGACGAAGCAGCCATCTCACTGGCTCCGCATGTACCCATCAAAGACCTCTTTGCCGAGTTAGGTCGATCTTACGACTCTGCCTTCCTCAACGCGGCATCAGGACTACTACGCCATCTATCAACGCCCATGCAAAATCGCGAACGCTACTTTGCAGACCCCGAGTATCTGCAAGCAACCAAGCATCTCTACACAGACATCTCGCTCGAACAAGTTCAGATGGGCGGTCTTGCACTCACGCGCCAGATGCTCGCAAACATGAAGACGAGATCAGCGGCAACACTGTCAAACACCAACAACAACTTCCTCTCCACCCTGTTGACCACCTACCAAACCACCACCTCCACATCCGTAAAACTGGAATTGTCAAGACTTGCCGTCAGTTTCTTCCGCACTTTACAAGTATCTTCGGCTACAGTGTCAGAGATAGAGAACGGAGAGGATGATGCCACAAAAGCACTTTTCGACACACCAGTCAACACACCCTCGATCCTCGACCCCCTTGTCTTCAGCATCAAACACGCAGCTGAACCAGGTATCATCGGCATCCAAGCTGAAGCCTGGCTAGGTCTGAACCTCGCTGCTCGCCTCCCTTATGGTGCAAACAAGGTCGGCAATGCTTTCTCTGAAGATGAAAGCTTATTCGCGTTATTCGTCTCACGATTGGGCGGACAAGCGTCACAAGCTGTCGATGGTGAGGAAGTCAAAGACGCGCGTCCGGCATGGTTGAAGGAGAAAGAGAGGGATAACGCTGTCCTTCTCGCTGCTGAGTTGACCAAGGCTGGGGATGTGGATGAGAGCATTAAGAACAAGTTCAGGACTGCGTTACACGAGAAAGAGATCCGCATAGGCTAGTCAAAAGGAGTTTCAGAAACTTGCGGTGGATCACCTAGAAAGGTGTGGTATATCGAGTTCTTACCATATCCGTCTACCAAATCTGATCAGAGTTGAATTCAATATAATTCCAACAGTGTTACAGATGTAGTCAGGGTGGTCCCCCAAACATGCACTTCTAGACCCTGATGACGTATAGGTGATTCCATGAGGTAGATCAAATAAACATCAACTCGTCTTTGTTCTTTACTCGACATATTGAATCATCTAGACAGCAACAAGGGTAATCGAATCAACAAAAGCGCCTTTCTGACACAAATCGAAAAAGACAATCCATCAGTTTCTTACCCGAACTGTAATCCAGAACCCTCATCACTATCATGTCAACTACAACAACCGGCCGCTGCCTCTGCGGAAAAGTCCAAGTAAATCGTCCCCTTCCTTTCCTCTCCCACTTCTAACACACCAAAAGGTCACTGTAACATCCGCACCCCTCCTCACCTTCCCAACCCTCTGCTGCTCCTGCACAAACTGCAAACGCCGCTCCGGAGGCATAGCCTCTTACGCCTTCATAATCCCCTCTGAGCACGTCTCCATCTCAGGCTCAACCCACAAATCCTACCAAGATCCCGATACTGGCAGTGGTAAACCAATGACCAGGACTATGTGTACAGAATGTGGAAGTCCTGTGTGTATTATTGAGGCAGCTAGCCCGGACAGCAGGTGTTTGCAGTATGGTTTGTTTGCTGGAGAGGTGGAGCTGCCGAGGCCGGAGGTGGAGTTTTTTGGGAGGGATAGAGTTGTTTGGGTTCCGGAGATGGGGAAGGATGTTAAGGATACACTTTAAATGGTCATGATTAGAGCGAGAAATTGAACATGGTTTGAATCGAGTAGGATATAGTTGGGAGTCTGGAGAGAGGCAGTCGTAGGGAAAAAGCAGCAGTCTACCTGAAAGCATCAAATCATAACCAGAAAGAGTCAGAGTTGAGTTCATGCGGGACCAATCAGAAGAAGGCAGGTCAAGGATCCAACTTGAGGACTGGTCCTGACGCTCTTGAATTTTTTCGGCATCTAAACAAAGCTTTTCATTCCATAGAGTGTAGAGTCTGTTCCTCATATCGGCATTACAACAACCTTCAACACCAAGATCCTCCCCGTATGCTATACTGAACAATATCGCGATTCCTGATCGACAATCTCTCACATCGTAATATAGTACAGAAGATCAAGAACTGGGCTCGAGCACCGCAAGCCTCAATCCTTCCATGAGTTCGAGCAGATTCTCGACCAACGGCGGCGATGATCTTGACGGTCTTCCATTCATCCTGAACACGTCCATAAGCACACCCATCACAGTGCCAGAATCTGTCAATAGAACGTGAGTGCCACCGGGATCGCCAACTGTTCTTTTGATGGCAGCTTGTCCTTTGTTCAGATTGATGAATCTCTGCGCGCCACTGCTGTCGGTCTCGTCCAACATTGCAACGCTTTCACCACGTCTTGCGTTACCGATGGAGTCGAGGGCGCTTTCTGTGAGCGCGACATTTGAGATTACACCATACGACCACAAAGCTAGACCAGCCTGTGGTATAGTCAGTATATTGTTCGGATGATTGGTGGCATATGCACCCTCGTGTACGTACCTGATACAGCACCACCGCGTGGAAGTCTCGTAGACATCCAGTTGGTATTTTCCTGGCCGCCGCTACGATCTGAGCGGCGTGGTAAACGCCTTGACGGGCACTTGATGACTTGGCCCATTCCTGCAGCAATGGGAATACTCTTCTTGCTTCGGAATGCCCTTCGGCTCCAGCAAAGAGATGCATCTCCTCCAGAGAGATGTGTAGATGCATGAGTAGCAGCTCAAGCGAGAGGGTCATGGCGACATTGGCGTGAGAACTCATCTTTACGCAGTCGAGTAATTTTGTCAATTCGGTCAGACGTGAAGACAGAAGCAAGTTCGAATTGCTCCATGAACTGGCATGACCTCTGCTAATGGAACACATCTGTCGATACTCCCAGATTAGTCGCCAGGCGGCACTGAGCAGTGCCTGGCTCGCCGTCGTCTCGTCGAACATGTCATGTCCTTCGCCAAGAAGCTCAACGTCTTGCAAGAGATCAGTAAGAGACGGCTCTCGCTGTTTGTGTTGGTCCATGGACATGTATGTCTGCTTCCACTTCTCAGCGGTCGCTGCGAGCCACAGGCTTCCTGCTTCTGGCAGTGGTAAACCTAGCTCTGCATACGATATTAAAGGGTTGGTGAATAGCGTGATCGATTGTCGAGTGTCGTATTCGAACAGGTAGAAGACCAGCCTCTTTCGCATTTCCTGCTTGGCCCAGGCGTGCCACTTGTCTTCAAGGACCTTGCCGACGTCTGTGGAATATGGGACGATGGCCTCATATGCAGATCTGCGGAACCAGCCTCTGCGGCGGCACATGGTAAGATATGGTTGAAGGAAGCTCTCCGCGATTTCCATCTTACGAGAATTACCAGACCACAAACCTGAGCTCAAGCCTATGCCGAGTGAAGTGACGCACTCGACATCGCCGATGAGTGTGTTGTCCCTCTCGATATTTTGTGGCACACCAACTCGGACGACTTCCATCAGTGCAAATCCCATCTTTCTCAAACTAATATCTGGAGCTAATGTAGCTCCACCCACTATCATCGCAGCTACCAACTCCGGCCTCGCGTTATTCGGTCGGAATGTTGGTAGATGAATCATTCGATTGGATATTGCTGTTTTCGACGAGAGGAAGTATTGTAGTAAGCTGTCCAGAAGTTCGAGCGATGGGAATGATTGCATAGTTTTTTGGAGTGTATCCGCGTTTGAGGAGGACATGAAGAGTGCCATGATACGATCGCGCATGGTGTACGAAAGCATCTCAGAGGTCACTCTCCGTTGGACAGGTAATCGCTTGCTGGTGTCGCCACTTGGCAGGGATATGTTTTGCTGATCGTTCATGCCACGATCTTGTGTGACTGGACGGAAACGCCATGTTGAAGTCTTCTGTAACGACTCAACACCAAGAGCTGATGGTGGCTCGCTGGCTGACCCCGGTACCGATCGTGCAGTTTCTGGAGTTTCCACAAAAGATGCAAACGGTATCTCATGGTTGTATCCGTCCAAAAAGTTGAGATCGAGGTCGTTCAGTTCAAGGTCGGTATTCGCACCAAAATCGAAGACGTTTCGTGGTGTCCATGTACCTGGTATGTGCTCTCCCGAACCAGTTTGTCGAGGGAACGGATCTCCGCCAATAATGCTCTGTAGGAAGTCGTGTAAGAAACTCCCATCATGATCGTTGGCAGGTACCGACACGTGGCCTGGAGTTTGTTGAGTTAGCGACGGATCCACCATCCTTTCATCCGTCCTCGGTGTTGTTATGTTGATCATGGGCTCCGTCAAGGGCTGATAGAGTCTAGGAGGCTCCATGAAAGAAGCGGATAGACCTCCATCATCATGGCCATTACTGCCATGGTTCATCGAATGGTCCATTGAAGTGCTCATCGAATGGTCCATTGAAGGGTTCATCGAAGGCATATCGGACGGCATGACAATGGGTTCACTTGCAAAGGCCAAAAGGTCTCGAGCAACTGCTTCCTTGTCCGGAGGTGGTGGAGACTGCTGGTAGACACAGGTGATCTGCTTTTTGTTGCACCTTGTGCATGGCTTTTGCTCATCGCAGCGAATATGCAGCTCGGCGCAAGCTTCACACGCTTTGCTTACGCGCCCTTGACGATTTGGTGCAGGGGCATTTGCTGACTGTTCGCCTCGAGCCTCATGGCCAGCCACATGGCGTTTGAGGAGGTCGCTGATACATTGTCAGCTGTTTGTCTCTCACGATGCTATTGGAAGCTACAGAATGCACAATCGTTTTCCAAAGCAGAAGTATAGCCACAGAGATAATCTTGAGATCAACTCTCTCTATGGACATCACTCCGGAATGGTGAGCATTGTGACAGTCTATAGCTACACCTTGAACAGGCTTTAGCTTGCAAGGAGAATGTAATTCACTTACGCTCTAGCAAAGCTCTTGTTGCATGTTTGACAAAGATATGGCTTCTCCTACAGGACAAGGCGTCAGCATTGAACGCGAATTTTGGCGACGACACGCGTTGCAGGCTTTGGCACCGGCGGAGGCAAGACTGACTTTGGTATGCAGACGGACATGCCTCGCAAGATGATCCACGCGTGAATAACTCTTTCTACAATCACCACATTGAAACAACTTGGATGATTCTGTAGGTGTCTGCTCTGAGGTTTCGTCCCGGGGGCGTTTACCCAGTACTGATGGTGGGGAAGGGTTCTCCATCGGTTCGTCGTAATTGCAACAACCAGGAGATATCATGTCATGTAGCACCACGGCAGGACAGGTGGACAATGTGGAGATAAAACAGAGGAGCCCGATTCTGAGCTCTCGCTGTCCGCGTCTCCCCTCATCTCGCCAGTTGATTGCTTGTGGATCGGCTGATCAATCACTCCGCCTCGAAGCGCAACGCTCGGGTTTGTGGCGTCCCGATGCGCTCCTTCCTCCACTTCCCGACCCCTCGCACTTTCGCAGACCCCGCAGCAGCCGAAGCATGCACCGCGAAGATGTGATTGTTGTTGAACAAAAAGGCAAGCTCCAACTTTTCGAGCCAAGGTACGTAGACCCTTCCTTTTTATTTTCTATACTCGTCATTGTTGCAAGATGCCTAACAAGATCCAAGAGCTCCACACTGTGGACGACAAGTCTTTCGATTATGTCTATGAGCAGAATGCCACTGTAAAGCTGAGGTCAAGCGAAGGCTTGGTTCGTGTCAATGTTTACCGACCAAAGACCTCGGAGAAGGTTCCTGTTCTGATTACCTACGGACCGTATGTGAATGACATTAAACTATTCAGGATTGACAGAAGCTAACAACAGACAGTTACGGAAAGGACATTCCATATGCCGATTTCCACGCAAAGAGCTACTCAGAAGTCAACCCCGAGCACAAGTCAGAGCACTCGGCATGGGAGACTCCTGACCCTGCTTTCTGGACCAAGAATGGATACGCAGTAGTCCGTGCCGATGAGCGTGGATTGGGCCAATCTCCTGGTTTGCTTGACACCATGTCCAGAGGTACTTCAGAAGCCTTCTTTGATGTAGTAGAGTGGGCTGCAGAGCAAGAGTGGTCGTCTGGAAAGGTCGGCCTCCTTGGTATCAGTTACTTCGCCGGATCTCAATGGCGTGTGGCTGCTAGAAACCCCAAGGGTCTCTCTGCTATCGTCCCTTGGGAGGGCATGTCAGATTACTACAGAGACAGATGCCGCCACGGTGGTATCTTGTCCAACCAGTTCATCAGATTTTGGTGGAACCGTCAAATCATCACCAACCAGTATGGACGACCAGGCCGCAAAGCAAGCAACTGGGGTCCAGACACGATCGAGGGTGACCTCTCGGATGAGGAAAGAGCTGCCAACAGACAGGATCAGAACATCGACAACCAAAACAACTACTACCGCGACGATCCCTACTACGCTTCGAAAGAGTACGATATGGGTGACATCAAGGTTCCCATGCTCTCAGTCGCCAACTGGGGCGGTATCCTACTCCATCTTCGCGGAAACATCGAGGGCTTCGCCCACGCTGGTTCTGAATTCAAGTACCTTCGCTGTATCACCGGACGTCACGATCTTCCTTTCTACTACAGCGAAGAGGTCGAGATCCAACGCAGCTTCTTGGATGCCTTCCTCAAGGGCGAGGACAGAGTCGGCTGGGCCACCAAGGGCAAGGTCCCTATGGTAGACATGGTCCTCCGCAAGGGCGATGTCGGCTTCAACGATTCCAAGGCAGAGCAGACCTACCCCAGAAGACAAGAGAACGAATGGCCAATTGCCAGAACACAATATACAAACTACTACCTCACATCCGAGAAGGAGCTCGTCACATCCACACCCTCAGGAACTGCCAAACTTGGCTACAGAGCCTTGGGCACGCTTGACAAGCCTGAGGTGATGCAATTCACCACCCCTGCTTTCGAGAAAGAGACAGAGATCACTGGACACATCACAGCTCGCCTCAACGTCTCCCTGACTCCCGATACCACTGGCCCCACACCTACCGATATCGATCTCTTCGTCACCCTCAGGCACATCTCTCCTGAGGGCAAGGAAGTCTTCTACACAGGAACCGCTGGTGATCCTGTACCGCTCTGCAAGGGTTGGCTTCGTGTATCAATGCGCAAGACCAACCCCGAGCACTACAAGCACCGCTCTTACCTCCCCCACAGAGATTACCTCAGCACTGACAAGCTACCTGTCATTCCCGGAGAGGTATACCCCGTCGATATCGAGGTTTGGCCCACTAACGTCGTCGTTGACAAGGGTGGCAAGATCATCTTCGAGGTTTCCAGTGGTGACACTCAGGGATCCGGTATCTTTGGTCACAACGACTCTGTCGATCGATCCGAAGAGAAGCTTAAGGGTACAAACTTTGTCCACTTCAGCGACAAGTTCGTCAACTACGTTACTCTTCCCATCATTCCTCCTAAGGAAGAGTAGACGCTTTATGGCTGAGGTGTTTATTGGATTTAGAAGGCAAATAGATATCCCATTTTGTAGCGTATCAACAGCATGCATTTTCCCTCTGACCTATAATGAATTGTGCAACTCGGAAGTGATCTGTAGATATCCTACTCGAAAGTGATCTCTCGCAAGCTTCGTACTTCGAACTCTGTCTTCGACATGCGAGCCTCGTTGACTACCTATCGTATGTCACAATTGGGGTCAAACGTCAGGACCTTGTGATCACGGACACATTGCTTCTTGTGATGCAAGATTCATTATAGATTTGGGGAGAAATGTGGTGTTGAAATAATGGCAGTCTCATATACGGAATTCTGGATATCATAAAATCGGAAATGTGAAATAGATCTAAGCGCATACTCAAGCGGCAGCGCGAACGCTCCTGCTTCCTTGCCAGTTGCCAATTGTGAACTGAGAGTTGCACATGTTCTGGAGTTCCCAGGTCTCGGCACCCAAAACACCTCCTTGCTCTTCCAAGTCTTCCCAATCGCCAGCAGCACCAGCACAGAAGCATGCTGCCATGAAGTGATCATCAGTACCGTGAGCTTCACGGTAATGGTAGTGCTTCATCAAACGCGTCATGGCTCTACGAAGAGCAGGACCTTGGGTTTGTGTCATGACATCTTCCACGGCCTGTCTGAACTCCAAAAGAGACTGCTCTGGGGGAGCGACTTGAGCAAAGTTGTCTCTGTGCTTCACCATGGGCCACCAAACGTTGCGGTAGAGGTTGTGAACAGCGCCTCCGGTGCCGACGATCAGATAGCCTTCCTTTCTCAGTGATCGCAATGATGAGCCGACTTTCATGTGGTAGTGGGGGTCGTAGAAAGCGTTCATGCTGACAATTGTGGTGGGAGGGCAGCCGTTGGGGAACATTCGGATCAGAATCAGGTATGTGTCGTGGATCCAATCGAAACTGGCATCCTTTTCTGCGTTGAAGCCTGCCTTGAGAAGCAAGTCCAGTACGCGATCGGCTGTAGGCAAGTCCGGGTTGAGTTCATAGTCGACGTATTTTGAAGGGTGGACATATGCCACGGGACTCTTGTTGGGTTTGGGGTTGGCTGAAACCATGATCTTGTCGCCTCTGGCGTCCCAATGTGCTCCCTGAAAATTGTTAGTACGCGAACTGCGTTTTGAATCCACACGAAACTTACCATCATGACCACACCCTTGATACCATGTGCCAAAGCTTCATCACCGCACTTCTTCCAGTAATCGCCGCTGGTCGACTCCTCGCCCAGCATCATGGTCGAGCCATGGCTGAAAAAGTGAACTGGTGTGAGACCTGCTCCTGTCAGTTTCTATACGGCCCTCTCCTGGTGATTCAACATACCCATTGTGATAAATTATTTGCTGTATGTAAGCGATATGCGATCGGTCGAGCGAAGGAAGAGTGGGTACAAATCAAGAAGATAATACGCTCTGGAGTACATTACGGTGGTACAAGCATGCGGCAATGGGGTCCCGGGGCATGATTGTCGCTGTGGCGGGTGTCAGACCATCTCATCGGGATGTGGACCACATACCGAAAGTGCATCCCATGGGGATGCGTGCGGGGGACCTCCGTTGCAGTTTCCCTGATCCAGACCGTCTCTCGAAGATCCGCAATCCGAGACTCTCAGGCTAAAGAATTACCTCTGGTCATCTCGTCTGCCTCCGGCGCCTTTTGCTATAACACACTCCCCATCATCGTCGTCGTCGCCCTCAAAATCAACCACAACCATGTCGGTCACACTCACCGAAAACCGAACAGTCTACTCGTTGGGCAGAACGCTCGCCGACTACGACTTGCAACACAGCGGCGAAGAAAACGACGTCTCAGATGCTCCCAACTCTCGTCCTGCACCGCAAGAAACCGGCAACAACCCAGCAGATTGGGCAGACAACTTCCGCCGAGTTCCAGACTACCGCCCTGTCGATTACGATCTTGACTTTGCTTACCGCGATACCACACAAAACGGCATCGAGCGAGCTTTCATTTGGAACATGTTCAGTGGAATTGTTCTCACATCGGTATGGAGTTCTGTTCTATCTGGAACGGTAGGATCTGACATGCTGACATTAATGTGTAGGCGACGAACAGAATTTGGAGGGCTACTGGAGGAAAGTTGAACAACACATACTTCCGTTGGCAGGTTGGAGGAGAGCATTAAGTGGAATTTTGTATTGCACTGGAGTTATAATTTTTGCGGCGTTTGGATCTCGATACACATGTTCAATCAACCCTCTTCTTATTATACCATATCTTCCATCTCGTCTCTAGAACACAAATAGTGGGATGTAGTGAACCTTGTTCTTTCTAAAGTATTGGTATAATGAACTTGATTTATCTAGATGACTTCTTGGTCGTTCAAGACGAGCTGCGAACACCCTCCATGGGACCAAGGTCCTCGTCCAAGGGCTTGCCATTGATCTCAATGGGAAGCGATGGCTGTAGGACATACATCATACGAGCCCACTTGGTATCGCTTGTGTTTCTCCATGCGTGGTTTGTTCCTCTTTGCACTGCCACATCTCCGACCTTCATGACTCTGGTCTCACCACTGTCAAGAACCAACTCCATCTCTCCGTAGATTACGACACCGTAGTCGAGCGAGACGGTGCGGTGCATAGGCGAGGTAGAACCAGGAGGGCAATCCTGAGTTGGTCAGCATTTGCAGCATGGCTTGAGATCTCAATCTACTTACCACGAAACGAAGGACTGATCCTTGCTTGTTTACGAGACCGGGTGGTGATACCAGGTACTCCTTGTACTGTGCGATATCCTTGTCGTCGTTCATGTCTACTGGTGTAGTTGAGGTTGTGTAGCCAAGAGAGAAGCCAACAGTACCACCGTTGATGCTGCCGTCCCATGGGCCAGTCTCATCGATCTTTGCGAAGACGGCTTTTCCATCATCGTTGTGTCCGGTGATGAGTCTCTGGTAAGAGGGAAGCTCTCCTTTGTGTGCCATTTTGGTATGATTTTGGTAGATGTTAAGACGTGAAGAAGGTATGTGTTTGTCGGGAATCCTAGAGTTGAGTAAAGAGATTGGAAAGCAGTCTTTGATCAGGGAACTGAACTGTTACCTACCTCACCTCGGATGAAATGACTATCCATAGCCGCTCGCTGCAGCGCCCCACAAACACCGTATAGCACGATCCACATCAAGGTGGATTGCTCCTCCACATTTTCTCAATTGCAAATCCCCTGAGAACGCCGACTCGGGAAGTGTGGAGGACCTCCGCAGTCCGGTATGGGGGTTGCGCCGACATGTGATTCTGCTCCGGCCTCGAGCGCCATGGTTGCACGGAACACGGGATTAGTATAGCTGCTGCTCTTAGCTCTGGAGCGAATATCTGCTGTGTATCTCACTCTCATCTTTCTCAACATACTTTGTATACCACATACCTCACAAGATGTCTAACAGACCATTCGCACAGCTGCAAGCCGCTGCCATCGATGGCAGAACCAGAACTGTTTTCTACCGCCAGGCCCAATTAGAGAAGCTGCATAAGAAGCTTGTCGCAGATGCATCAGAAATTGTGGATGCGATCGTCGCAGATTCTGGTCTTAGCCGAACAGAAGCACAAATTGAATTCTCGCTTGCTCTTACAACAGTCAGAGAGCGCTTTGCTGAGCTTGAGCCAAAGAAAGAGCTCGAAGCTGAATATGCTGTTGCACGTGGAGAGGATGCTGGTAGCTTGAGACTTGGATACGGCACCGTATACATCAAGGCTTCAGCAGACCACACTCCTTTCTATTCAGCGATTGCTCCTTTGAGCGCAGCAATTGCCGCAGGAAACTGCATGGTCTTGCAGGTATGTGATCTTGATGAGTTCATGGAGAATCAGCCGCTGACAAGGTTTCTAGGTCGAGAACAGCCTTCGTAGCCTCCCAACAATCCTCCGCAACACACTCAAGTCTGCTCTGGACAATGACACATTCGACATCGCACAGCAACCTGTACAAGATGCAGCTTTCCTGAGCAACTGCCTGCAAGTCGTCCAGGATGGATCTGTCGAGGGTGCACCTGCACTTAACCAGCTCGTCTCGAAAGCAGGCTCAGTCACAGCAGCAATCGTAGACAGGACAGCAAACTTCGATGAGACTGCCAAAGCTCTCGTAAATGCTCGCTTCTCATACAACGGCAAATCGCCATACGCTCCGGATATCATCTTCGTCAACGAGTTCTCCAAGAAGGACTTCCTGCAAGCACTGCTCAGACACTCCGTATCTTTCGACGAAGTAGTGGAGAGAGAAAAGTCGCCGACCCGCAGAGGCGGCCGCGAGAACGGTATCAGAGACTTGATCTCTAGCCTGCAAAAGGACGGAAGCGGACGTGTCATTGCGCAAGAGTCGAACCGAGCAATCCTGGAGTTGACCAAGAGGTAAGTGAGACCAAACCTGGAAGAGGAACGAAAGCTGACATCCGAACGCAGAAGTGCAAGCCTACTCAAGACCAAGATCAGCGAGCCCGTTCTGCTCGTGCATGCGGTCAAGAGTCTTGACGATGCCATCGACTTCATCAACAGCGATAGCAGTGAACTATTGGCAGCATACCACTTCGGCGAAAACGCCCAGTGCAAGTATCTCAGCCAGTTCGTTCCATCGCAAGTATCATACGTCAACCACATCCCAGCAGAGCTTCTCGGTCAGTATTCCACACTTGAACTTACCCAAAAACACGCAAGACCAAGACTAACAACAAACCTCAGTCGGTCCCGCCTTCCCAACCGGCCACCCCATAACCTCCACACGCTACCCAACCGCCCTCTTCACACGCCCTACCCCCGCCTTCGTCACCAACACCACACAATCAAAGACGGTAGAGGCAGCCCTGAACGGAGCTTCAAAGTCAGAAAAGTCGACTGCAGTGCAAACACTGTACCGTCAAGCTGTTTCCGATCTGCCTTCAGCACACAAGCGACCAAAGCAGACGCGTGCAAGCTTTGGTTTCTTCGAGCAGTCTATGTTGTTGAATCTTGGCTTTGTGCTGTTGTCGACTGGTGCCACTATTGCGGCGACTGTTATTCTTGGAAAGCGTGCAAGGGCTTATTACTCCCATTAATAGTGGGATTACTTTCGTTGTAGATCTGGATGGTGCTTGGCTGTTGTTTCATTTGTTAATTTGAGTCTTGAGTCGAGAGATTCTTATTCCCAGTCTTTTTGCAAGCGAGACGGAGATCCGTCGAGTTTCTTTTGTGCCCTTGTTTGCCATCAATGTGTTTTGCTACTAGCGACCTATCTAAAACAATATCGAAATTTTCTTATACGTATGTGCGAGAAGCAATTCTGTGAATTAGTCGTGCAGATGTTAACAAAATACCAGAAAACACACTACCCTCATTCAAGATGCCTCTCATCGAGAAGTCGTACGTCGTAATCGAAAACGGCCAAAAGAACTGATGGCCATTAAATCAATCTACAGATATCCAGCCATCATGAGCGCAATCAAAAGCTCATCCCTCCCCAAGACCTCTTTCTTGGTCTTCTACTCTTCAATCGTGGATGGCAAGATGTGGTGCCCCGACTGCGTTGATGTCGAACCTTCGGTTCGTGAAGCATTCGACAGCGACGAGAAGCCCGAAGCCATGCTCTTCTACGTGGGCAAGAAGGAAGAATGGCGCACACCTGAAAATGTCGCCCGTGTGGGTTGGAACGTTCGTGGAATCCCTACCATCATCAAGTTGCAGGAGGGAAAGGAGACCGCCCGTGTGACCGAGACTGAGATCTTGGATAGCAGCAAGTGGCAGGCTTTCCTCAAGAACTAATTTACATTTGCTGTCGCTTGAGATGGAATGGGACATCACGGAGAGGTAAAAGGGTACGTTAGGTAATGAGGAAAACATTGCTCAAATTCTGGAGTTACATAACATGCATTAAAAGGCCATCCAAACATCACACATCAATACGCTGATGTGCTCAATCGCTTCTGGTATATCCCTTCATCACCAGATTGCTGGTTGCGAATCTCAATCTCTTGCCGAACAACCAGACGGGTACAGTGGTGAGACTGAAGATGCCCATGAGGAGAGCGAAAATTCCGAATGGCTCAGCAGGTCCTGCACTCTCAACCCAAGTGCCGACGAAGAAGGTCCAGGCGAAACTGATGACAGCACGGAAAGTGACGACCATAAGGAAACAGTCGGCACTCCATGCACCGTAGCTCTCAATAAGGTAGTTGAAGCCGATAGAGGGTACTTGCATCAGACCGAAGGCGACCATTCCATTGCCGAACTCGAGTCCAATCCATGCCTTTGGTGTTGCTGCCTTGGCCGAGAAACCAAAGCAGAGGGCACCGGCGGTTGCGATGAGGAGGGCAGGGAACATGAGAGGAAGACGTGCTTCTGGTTCACTGAAACCGTGGCGCTCCTTCTTGGCCTGACGCTTGACGATGTAATCTGCAGTGAAGTAGGTATAGATCGCACCAAGAACGGTGCCAACCAGACCGCCAATGTTGATCAGACCGACTGAGCCTCCCCACAAGTAAGGCGGTTGAGCAAGTATTTGCGGTGCAACAGTCGAGATGGTGACGATCAGTCCAACAAGACCAGCGTAATGCAACATGACCATCCATGTACCGGGGAAGAGAAGAGTGGTGTAAGGAGTGATACAGCGCTTGAAGAAGCCAGGTCTGTACATGCCGATCTTGAGACTTCTGGCGAAAGTGTATTCGGGGAACACAGTAGAGGCGACGGTCTCAACTCTGGCCATCTCGGCCTTCTCGGCGATGGGGGAGTCGTTGTTGTAGCCTTCAGGACGTACGACAGCCATGGCTGCCTCGCGGTCGAAGAGTGTTTCGGGAACGAAGAAGAAACTCAAGAGCAGGACGGCACCCGACAGAATAGCCGAGATGTACATTGTCCATCGCCAACCCAGGCTGGTGGTGATGTAGCCACCGATGAGGCCACCAATCAAGGAGCCAGAAGCGAGGAAGATGGTGTAAATGGCCTGGGTATGGTCAGCTCAACAAGTTCATCCTTCAGATGGATGGTTGACTTACCATAGCACGACCTCTTTGATGGACAAAGAAGATCTGACCAACAACATCGGGAGCGAGCGTATCGGCGGCACCACCACCAACTCCTTGGAAGAGTCTAGCAGCGAGGAGACTGTTGTATGAGTTGGCTTCACCAGCCCATACCGATGTGGCACAGAGGATGGCAAGACAGATAAGGATGACAGGACGACGTCCAAAGGCTAAAATACCATCAGCATATGTATAACTTATTGCCTTGAGCGGTACTTACTGTTTCCGAGAGGCACCCACCAGATGTTCGATGCGCCGAGGAACAAATTGTTGATGGCAATGAGATGAGTAAGCTTGCTGAAGGCTACAATGCCAGTGGGTGGTCCTCTCTCATGGAAGGTCGCAAACGCTGTAACCAAAGTGGGCAAAGCACTGCTGATAATCGAACTTGAGACGTTGGTGACGAAGGCATATAGACTCATCAACGCTAGGATCATGATCTTTCGCGAGTTTGAGAAATTGAGAGGATCCGCTGGATCCGGTGATGGTCTGTACCATTACTTGTCAGAAGGGCGTCTTGGATTAACGACCGTGAACACAACGTACTCAGGATTCAAGTGAATATGGTTCTCTTCGACTTCATGGTGGCCTGTGTTCGTTCGTACAAGTTCTCTGTCTGTTGTCGATGGTTAGAGATGCTGTTGTTGATGGTCTGCCGGTTGGTTTGCGACTCACCCATCAACGTGACGGTGCCAGGAGGCGCCATCTCATTGAGCTCCTGCTTATCCAACGAAAAGGCATGTCTGAACTGAGTCATGATGGAATAGTATGCCTAGATTGGCAACTGTGCTGTAACAACGATGTTGCTTAGAAGGGAAGGACGTATCGAGGTGAAGATGCTTGCGACATAAAGAGAATGAGCGTAGTTTATGAGTCTGCGATGCTCGCCAATCTCACCCAATCAGAGATTGCACGCACCTCCCATCGGCAGTGCGTTTCGTGCCCACTCTTCAGAAACAGTCAATGAGTTAGGGCACATAGGCTAGTGTATTGCTCCTCTCCACATCTTCGCAGCTCTGGAGCGTACCCCCACAGCCGCGTGTCTGGTCGAAAGAGACACTAAGAAAATTGCTGATCTCTCATTGGTTGTTGATTGGTCGTTGATTGGTTGCCCCAGAGTCGATTTGGCCAGGTGCGCACTTAGACTTTTTGAGAAGGTCCGACCCCCTGGTACCGCGTGGGGAAATGTGGAGAGAATCGTGGGGTGGGTAGTTGGAGAGACCGATGAAGAGGAGGTTCATACAAATATTCGTACCTAGCAGGGACTGGGGCTTTGTAATCCTGCCCTAGACCACCGGATGAGAAAGTGCCGATATAAACGAATAAGGTTCATACATGCTCTACAGACTCGACAACCGTCAACGTGTGTTCCCGGTGGCTCCAGGGTAGGCGATTTTCACATCTCGTGGAATGCTCTACTCGCTGCTCCATGTCTCCGTAGACAGAGCTGGCAACAGCTCCGCTCTACATTCCCCAAAGCCAACACCCTCGCCGCACTTTCCTGTGAACTGTACAACGACGCCATCGGAAAGGTAGCCGCGTTGCACAGCTGGAGGGGGAAGGTTGTGTTCAAGCAAGCATCCACGCCCATCCTCAGAGTCTTCTGATACCGTACCGCAAGCGAGCAGATCTCCAGCCTGGAAACCACAGCCTGCACTGCCTTGGTGTGCCAGTAGCTGCTCGAAAGACCATGCCAGAACTTTACTGTTTGCGGAGCAAGCACGAGTGACATCGTTCTCCGGCGATTGAACGTAAACTGAGAGGTCGATTGACAAGCCTCGATCGTCTTTCTCCACAGCAAGGTGGGGAGGCAAAGCATGCTTCCAGCCTGGCCCGCTGACGCGGAACGGCTCCATGGCGTCGTATGTGATGATCCAGGGTGACAATGTTGTACCGGAATTCTTCGAGTTCAGCGGGCCGAGCGGGATCATCTCCAAAATCTGGATGTCACGGGCTGTTGAGTGATTAGCTTCTAGAACATCTCAAAGTTTTCTTCGAAAGACTTACCACTCCAATCATTCAACATGACAAAGCCAAAGATGTGCTCGCCGGCATTGTTCGCTGTGACAGTCTGGCCATATGGGACCGGCTTGCCGATCACAGCAGACAACTCCATCTCGTAGTCCATTCTACGACTGGGTCCATGGATGATCCTCTTGTTCTCGCCTTTCATCGCGGACATGTGATCCTCCCAGAACTGACCAGTAGGTCTTCTCACAGGAGTTCCAGAAATCTTAATGCTTGAGCATCTGCCAGCATATCCTTTTCCTCGTAAGTATGAGACATTTAGTGTAGGAATCGGCGAGCTTACCTGGAGGGATAAAGCCCCACGAAGGAGGAAGTCCTCTTCTTCCTGTAGCAGCATGACCAGCATTGAGGTTGTGATATTCAGAACACGAGAAGTCTGTGAAGTCTGAAACTTGGACTGGAAGATGCATTTGGCATGCTGAAATGTCTTCGGTGCTGCCCTCAGGCAGCTTGTTCTCCTTGATGAGCTTCTGGATGGCAGAGCGAACAAGTTTGTGACTAGGTCTACCTAGGGCTGCGAATGCATTCAATGTCGGTTGCGAGAAGATTCCATTGGGCAGACTTTGCAGCTCAGAAGCGGATTGCACCAAATCTGCAAGAAAGATGACCTTATTCTCCACACGAGTAACTGCCTGTTGGGATGTATGTTTGTTCGAAGACGCGATTCCAAAGGGAATGTTCTCGATGCCAAAATGGTTCCCAAAGTCGGACTGTAGAGACGTCATTGTGTGTGTTTGTGTACGGTGTATGGATCTCGAGCTGAGTAAAAGCTGTAGTAGTGTTCAAAATTGTAAGAAATATCTCGGGAACGGCTCTCCAAGGTCCAGCACATGTACTCTTGATGTATACTGCTGTGGTGTGACTATCGTTCGGATAATGCGGCGTTTATTCAGTAAAGGACCCCACCACCCCGCTATCTTGCCCGTGCTCTCGCGTCGGGTGACCACTTCCCGGTGGAGGAAATCTGGACAACAACGCTATTTTGTATCATTGTTCAGGGACCAAGCTTGATTTGTATCGTACGGCATGATTTTTAGGCCGAGTCCGGATCCTGTGGATATTCAGAGTCCGTGATCAAGAAGGGTTGCGACTATTAGTGTTGGTGGCATCCATCTTCCTTTTAAACTTACCTACGTCCAGTACCTAGAGATAAACATACACGCTCAAAATGGCACTTAACGTTTTGATTGTAGGAGCAGGAATCGGCGGTCTGGTACGTTGCAACCACTAATTCTGAGGTCGCGACAACCAATCTGACAATAGGATGTAGATGGCTGCGATTGCTCTCCGAGAGCAAGGACATGATGTAACCCTCCTCGAGTCTTCCAGATTCAGCAACGAGACTGGAGCAGCTATCCACATGGCACCAAACGCAAATGGCTTGCTCAAGCGTTATGGAGTCGACATTGAGAAAGTTGGCGCAAACGAGTGCAGCCGAATTGCACAGTACCACGCCGAGTCTGGAAAGGCACTCTTCCAGGTTGATCTCACAATGCCAAACAAGCAGTGGCAGCATAAGTGGCTATTGGTACACCGTGCCCACCTGCACAACGCTTTGAGAGAAAGAGCTATTGGACAAGAGGGCAAAGGAAAGCCTGCAACTCTGAGACTGGCAAGCAAGGTCGCTTCGGTAGACCCAGAGAAGGCAGAGGTGACGCTAGAGAGCGGCGAGAAGGTGTCCGGCGATGTCCTTCTTGGAGCTGATGGCGTTCACGTGAGTCTGATCACTTGAAGAACCCAGAAACCTTAGGCTGATATGTTTGCAGTCGCTATGTCGCAAGGCACTCGCCCTCGAGGACGCGGAGAAGTACACACCTTTCGACTGCGGTCACAGTGCTTATCGATTCCTGGTACCGAAGGAAGAAATCATGGCCGACCCAGTCTGCCGGGAGTTTGTCGAACAGGAGGGCATGCTCTGCATGATCGTCGGTGAAGACCGCAGAGTCGTTGTCTATCCTTGTGTTGAGAACAAGCTCATGAACTTCCTTCTGGTAAGGATAGCCACTCAGGATTTGAGAATTTCCACTGACTTTGTTCATCACAGATCCACCCAAGTAGTGAGTCGCGCTCGGATGATGCTGGCTGGAACCAACAAGGTGACAAGAAGCGTATGCTTGCAAGTGGCGCCAGCTTGGCACCTCAAGTTCGTGCTCTCCTAGAGAAAGCTCCCGAAGACAGCTTGAAGGTATGGACTTTGCTAGACATGGAGGTGCTCCCCACATGGATCAAAGGAAGTATGGCACTACTTGGTGATGCCGCTCATCCATTCTTGCCTCACCAAGCTCAAGGTGGTGGTCAAGCCATGGAAGACGCAGTCTCACTGGCAGCGATCTTGCCTTACGGCACCCCGAAGGAAGACATCCCAGAAAGACTGAGACTGTATGAACAATGCAGACGCGAGCGTGCGAACAGAATCCAGGACGGTACCAGATTAAGTGGAACGTCTCAGAAGGATCTTGCAAAGATGGGCAAGAAATACGATGGTAAGTGCCTGCTGTGATGTAGTCATATCATGTTGCTGACATTGAGTGTGATCAGCATTTGCCTTCACCAACTACAACTTCGGCCACGACGAATGGGACTTTTCAAAGAACGCTCTGAACAAGCATCTCTTGTCCAAGCAGCCATACCGATTCCGTCAGCCAGTGTCGTTCGGGCCTAGCCCAGGTCCACGCCAGCCGCTCAACGCTCTGCTGGATGTGCACTCGATGAGCAAGCAGAACCAAACGATAGCCTCGATTCGCTTCAGGACCTCGAGAACCTATCTTCAGAACCTGTTCCCAAGCTCTTCGTTTGGCTTCATGTCTGCAGCAACAGTCGTAGAAGCCTCTATTGTGTGCTGCTCGCTACGCAACATGACATGGCTGGGCAACACAGGATATGACCACTGTGGCCTCTACATTCACGGAGTGAAATACACCAAGAAAGATGGCGAGATCCTTCAAGGAACGTTCCTACCAATCTTGTTCGAAAACCTAACCGATCCCATCATTACTGGTCGCGAAGAGCTTGCCGCGCCCAAATTGGGTTGCGATATCGATGTCTCGGCTTCTGGTGACTCTCGCAGTGTACGCATGAGCTGGCGCGGAACCACGTTTGCTGAGCTCGAATGGAACAGCCTTCAAGCAAAGCCCCAGACAAACGGCACTAATGGCGCCAGCGCCGTGAATGCTGCCCAAACCAAGCCTCCTGGGCCACCTGGACCTCCAATGCCCAAGATTGAAGACAACGGCTTGTTCATGTATCGTTACGTGCCAGCTGTGGGTGAGCCAGGAAAGGCGGATGCCGAGTATGCTGTCTTTGACGAGTACGAGAAGAAGGCACCGGCATCTGCAGAGTCTCAGCAAGAAGTGCAAGACCAAACTACCAAGTCAGCCACCATCAAGTTCTCGCCTGGTGATTGGAATTCGCTTCCAACCCTTCATCACATTGCTCAAGGCCTCGCAGATGTGCCGATATACGGCATCGTGGAGGCTACCGTGAAGGAAGTGCCATCGGTGGGTGATGTCAGAGGAGCAAGAAGGATTGAGTAGACCTTAGATTTTGGTGTTGTTTGCATTTCAGCGATAGGTCCTCGGAGTTGGTGTTTAGTTAGTATTTAATGCAAATTCCATGGCTCTGGCAACCTTCTATTTTTAAAGACCAGATGTGAAAATAATTCGATTGTGCGTTGCATGGTCTCTCGTGTTGCAAAAGTGGAGTCCCGTGGCCGGACAAACAGTGCAGGTTGGATGTCGCCATACATATCATCTCGCCAAGTATATCATGACTTTCAACTGTCGGTTGTTTGGGCCGTTTTCGGGTATGCGCTTGTGTCCGAAAGACGAGGAGGCTCGAGCTCGTTGCTTAGTGGACATCCTAGATGCCTAGACACGCTGCAACTTGTTGAAAAGTATTGCATGCGTGTGTTTGTCTCATCCGCATTCATCGCTCTGGTAGAGCCCCGACATGTTGAGAAGAAGGCAGAACCGCGAACGAAGATCAGACGGTGGCAGGGCACAGCGAGTTGGCAATTGGCATGGCCAGACTTGGCTAGTGCAAATTTAAGCATGACGCCTACAAATTTTGTGGTAGCTAATCCGCGCGCCGAAGTTCTTCCAATACATGTCAGCGAATAGAGATCGTATGGTGCAACCAAAACATCAAATACGAGTCGATCTTGTGGAATTATGGAAGGCCTCGGCGGTGCGGCTTGATACTCTTTTCTGGTTATGGAGCAGCAGGTGAGCTTATTGCATGTTAACCAAGTGCGCAAGTTGAAAATGCAGCAAATGGAGAGCCAGACCCCTTCTGCCGAGCCGTATCGACGAGTGCAAAGGTTTCGATCCCCATGCTCGATCGCGAAGTACTTAGACGCAGTCAGTGGCGGGCCAATGACCGGTAAAATCGAATAGGTAGGTGGCCTGTTTGGTCGATAGCGCCAACAATCGAGTCGTTTTGCCCACTCGACTCGTGCATGTCATGAAGGCCCTGGTCGCCTTCGCCGCCGCTTCCCGGATACCCTGACTGTTTGAAGCATTCGACCATGTCATCTCGTGCTTGCGTCCTACTTTCTTGTATCTCCCCTCTCGCTGGTCTCATTCGCTAAGAAATCTTTGTTCATCGCACAACCATCGACAGCGTGCGCAAGTAACCAGATCTTTGACAATCTCCAGGTTCGATACGTCTCTTGGACAAGTACCGAAGTGGTCTCGACGTCATTCGGCAGCAAAGACCCTGGGAGATATTCGACGTACATAGCCAAAGTCCGACGCACCTCGACTCGGCACGCGAACAGCTGAGACTTGCAACACGCTGTGCTAGATGGAAATACAGCTTGTTGGCACACACAGCACATGAACTTGCTGGACGAAACTATCAGGCTCTCGTCTATCCGCGACGGCGAGGCCCGATCGTCAGGCTTCATGGATATCGATGACTTTGTCTCGGACAAGCAGCAAGCGTCTGCCTTGACTGCTCACCAGGATGCCCGCGCCCTCATTCGCCTGATTCAGTGTCCGCAGTGTTCCAAGCCCTACACC
This sequence comes from Aureobasidium sp. EXF-3400, assembly GCA_024195585.1. Lineage (NCBI taxonomy): Eukaryota > Fungi > Ascomycota > Dothideomycetes > Dothideales > Saccotheciaceae > Aureobasidium > Aureobasidium sp. EXF-3400. The sequence goes on from SWBL01000137.1 coordinate 57,589, forward strand.
GCCCCCATCACCCTTCCCTGCGGCAACTCGCTATGTCGCACGTGTCTCCCTCAAACCTACCGCCGTGAAGGCGTGTCATACCCCGATACTCCTGGAAGACAACGCGGCTTCGTTTGCCCTTACGATGACTGTACCGAAGAGCATGTCCTCGCAGACTGCAGCATCGACGTTACCCTGTCAAAACTCATGGAAGCCATCGCTGAACTCGTCCGACGACACATTGAATCAGCTGGCAGCAGAGAAACATACATGGAAGAGATATTGAAACAAGACGAGGTTATGGGTCCTATAACAACCGTGGATCTGGACAAGGACAGCCCCCGATGCTGGACCATGCCTGGAGCCCGTTTGGTCGCTACATACAATCTTGCTGGTAGCGGCATTCTCAAATACAAGACCGAGGTCACCTACACAGACTTGCCTGAAACAGGCGAAGCTGCACAAAAGACGGATCAAGAGTTGCTGGTCCAACTGCTTGACACAGCGCAGAAAGAGGTTGACTGCCAGGTCTGCTACAACATCATGTTTGATCCTGTCACAACAGCCTGCGGCCATACACTTTGCCGCAAATGTCTGGCTCGCACTCTCGATCACTCGACCCACTGTCCCGTCTGTCGCCGCTCCGTCATCACTCCGCCCTCGCTACTCAAATACCCGAGCAACAAGACTTTGGTTAGCCTTCTGGAAGGCCTCGTTCCGGACATGGTCTCTGCTCGAGCTGAAGCTGCCGCGCTAGAAGATGCCATCGCTACTTCGGATTTCGAGACTCCTTTGTTCGTCTGCACACTTGGTTTCCCCGGTTGTCCAACCTTCTTGCGCGTCTTCGAGCCAAGATACCGACTCATGATCAGACGTGCTATGGAAGGAAACCGACAATTTGGTATGGTCACGTACAACCGGCATGGCTTGCCTCAGGAAGGACTGGGCAACTCGCAATTCCTTGCATATGGTGTCATGCTCTACATTGAGAATGTACAAATGCTGCCAGACGGTCAGAGCATCGTCGAAACCAAGGGCATGTATCGTTTCCGTGTGAAACAGCACGGCACCTTGGATGGCTACACAGTGGGCAGAGTTGAACGCGTCGAAGACGTTTCCCTCCAGGAAGAAGAGCGCCTAGAAGCCGAAGAAACCTCGCTTCCTCCTGCCGCTGAAAATGACCTTGAAGGTCAAGTGAACCGCATGTCGACTCGCGAACTTCTCATGCTCGGACTTGACTTCATCCTTGTCATGCAAGGTCGAAGCGCACACTGGCTGCACCAACGCATCTTAGAAGCCTATGGCGGCCCGCCGGACGACGCCGCTCTTTTCCCATTCTGGTTTGCCAGCATCCTTCCCATCAGTGAGGACTGGAAGTATCAGCTGATGCAGACTACAAGCGTAAGATCCAGACTCAAGATTACTGCTCTTTGGGTCAGACACATGCAGGCACAGCGATGGTACCAAAGCAATGCATGCACAGTCTTATGACTGATCACACATCTCGCGCTGCGTTTTGGAGCTCCCATCTTCATCATTCTCGTTGCGGTTCGAAACTTTGTACGTGATGCTTGAACGGACTCTTCATCCCACAGAAAATGATTTCAATGGCTCATCCTGCTGAGCATTCTTCTTTCTTCATTCATTTCGGTTCTTTTGTACAAATTCTCTGGCCTGGCTTTTTTCTCTTTTTCTCCTTTTTGCTTTCTTTCATAGCGGCTGCCATATATCCAGAGCTATTAGGCTCACCACCCGCCAGGCGTCAAGGGCAAGATATATAGGACAATGAATGCCTCTGTTTTCTCGTGTCAAGCTTGCTTCAGTCGTGAAGAAAGGAGCGGAACCATGTGTTCACTGAATCAAATTTGGCAAGTGTCGGAGGTATGTCAATTGTTGTCTATTTTTCACGAACTCTGTTCTTCTTCACTCGTGACTGTGTGTGCATTTGAGAAGCAGTCGTCGCCAGGGGGGTAGCATAGGAAAGTCAGTGAGGCCAAGCGGAACTTGTCGATGAGCTTGACCGTGCCTTCCATTGGAAGTCGCGAGACAAACACCTTCCTCACAAAACTTTCCACCCATCACTTTTCAGCTTCCTCACTCCTTCTCCGTCTCGCAAACCTCTTTATCCAACCGTACTATAACACTGCTTCAACCTCATCGAACTGTCTCCACATCCTCTTCGACGTGCCACATCACACATCCTATCTTCGATATCACACCATTGGGCGTTGCCAACTCTTCTCAGTCGTGTGCATACTCTTCAAGAACTTCATCTTCGCCGACAACCGAGATACAGGACAGACGGAATTTCATCTACGCAATCAACAAAGATCTAAGCCCATCACAGGACCGCTACCATGGATCTCCCAACTTCCTTCTCTTCCCTGCCACCTGAACTGGTCTCCAAGATCTGCCATGACTCTGTCCTTAGGAAGAAAGATCTCATCGCTCTCCGCTTCACCAGCAAATCTCAAGGCATCCATCTCTCTGCTTCCAAGGAGTTCGCCAGACGATACTTCAAGAACATCCGTCTCGTTTACACACGCCACAGTTTGCAATGGTTCGTAGAGATTTGCAAGCATGCTATTTTTAGCTCTGCAGTACGGATGATTCAACTCTCTTATGCTCGATTTCTGCCTAGGTATTTTATGGCAGAATTCAGGCGCCTGCTCGATGGTTCCTATGGTGGAAGTGTATCGAAACAACGCCATGACGTCCAGAAAGACATACGACTACTCGCCGGCCGTTACGACGAAGAAGAAGATCTTCGAAAATCTGGCGCCGCCAAAGATCTTCTTGCCGCAGCTTTTACCAAACTTTCTCATTGGCATCATCCTCTGGAACTCCGTGTGTCATCAGACGAGTCTGGCGCATTTGGCCAAACCCGAATCTATAGCCCCGACAACCCAGGCACCAGTTCACATTGGGAATGTGATATACTTGGCACGGTAGCACTTCTCTTCCAGGCTGCCACCTTGAGCAGATGCGTTGTGCCAAGGCTCCAGATCCAGGGCGCTGTCTGGAACAACTTGGTCGATAGCTCGGCTCATTCACTTAACGCGCTGGCCCAGCTTCCCGAGCTTGAGCTGAATATATGGTCCTCGGAAAAGGTGGTCATCGCACATCTTGCAGGCGTCGAAGTCGTGGTGGCCAAGCTGCTTAACAACGCAGCTGGCCTGAAGACTTTGAGTCTCGGATCCAGTCATGTCGACCGTCACCATACCTATCTTCCCAGAATCTTTTCAACTATATCGACCATGAGACTCGAAAATCTCGACCTAGAATATATCGATCTCGACTGGTTCAAGCCCTTCGAGAACCGAATGAAGTCTTTGCGTCGGTTAGACTTAGACGGATGCAGGATCAATGGAAGCTTGAAGCACACATTGCTTTCTATCCAGGAAAACCTTCCCCGACTGGAGTATTGCCGGTTGCCCGCCTTCTGTAGACCTTGGATGCGCAAAGCATCTTATGAATACAATGGTATCGAAGAAGTCAAGGCCGGCATCAACGAGCTGATACAGCTGGAGTCAGACTATATCGATAATCCGGTATGGACCATGGACTGAAATAGCGAAGGAGACCGAGAGCAAAGAAACAAGCAGAATGAATGCCACTGCAAGGCTTGAAACCAGAAACTATATAGAGCGGGAGCGGGAATGGTTCTGCTGGACTCTGCTTGACCAACAGGGGACAGACGAAGAAACGAGCATGCACTTTAGCGACAGTTTCGGCCGGGCGTTCACGATTTTGCAAGGCAGCATCTGTATCTAGCACTATCCAGTTCAATCTTGCATAGCAGAATCTGAGAAGTTATCCGTGCTACCATAGCTAAACAGCGGGCGAGCAGTGCAGTGTGATATTGCAACATGAGTTTTGTATATGTGTATCAGGACCTGAAATGATGGTTTACTTTCCATCACCACCACCCATGACGACCTGGACCAGTAGGAATAAGCCGATGGCCCACCAGTACCTGTATGACGTTAGCAGACTGTTTTACAGGCAAGTATACTCAGGGAACTGACTTTTGCAAAAAGGACTTCTCGGGCTCTTTGGCCTCGGGCTCGCCTTGCTGGTTCACGACGATCGGCTTGTCAAAGGCCACTTGAGGACCCTGTTGCAGCGGCACAATCTCGACAGCAAGCGAACCGTCTGTAGACTTTCCAGGTGTGGTGCTGAAACCAACATGCCACACGTCTCCGGTCGAGTCGACGTACAGGCGCAATGCGGGCTTCTTTGTGGTATCGAAATTGGCTCCGGAGGTGGATACACCAACCCAATCACCGGCGCGGTGAACGCCTACTCTTACGATCTCATCTGACGTAACTGCCGGGGCGGTATATGAGTCTACGGTGGCATCGAGGGCGGGCCAGGAGTAGGAGACTTTGGCGAGGGAAAGAGGTGATGATGCTGTTGAGGGCCAGGCGAAGACATCGACGGTACGGAGGGAGTCTGTAGTAGCTGCGGCGATGGCAGAAGTGGCGCACAGCAGGGCTGCTAGCAGGTTGGTTGCTCCCGTGAGACGCATGTTGTTTTCTTGATATCGTGTCTGGGTCAAGGTATTGATGCGGCTTGCATGTCCGACTTGGAGCTTCAATGCCAAGAAGCTCGGGGGAAGGTTTCCCGAGACAGTCTGGACCCTGACTTTATATCCACACGTCACTTTTTGCTTGGTCGAACGAATGGGGAACGCGTTCTTCAGCCATTGTTGTCCGACGCCGCTGAGAGCTGCATACTGTAGCTGTTGTTGATCAATATCTTGTTGAGACGAATAGATGTCTCTCCTGAGGCCATTCTCTAGTATGGTGACACAATGTTCCGAGATCCTACAAGAGTCTATGGGAGCTAGCTGCTTGTCTCCAATTGAACCGGCGAGAGAGCTGCATTTATCCATGCGTGTGCAGATTCTCGACCAAAAGATCCGGCGGTAAGCACAAGCTTCCCCGTGTCTCCTCGTTGATCTCCACTTCAGCGTCATCAAGATCGACATCCCCCGAGCTCCCCAGAGATAAGTGACACGCCTTCGAGGCTCTTCACTTTTATCCTTTCAAAAGTGCTGATCTGTTTCTTTCACTTGTTCCTCAACATACCTCCTCTCTCTTGCACTCAATTGGCATCCAGTCCAGTCATTAGAGATATCTACAGCTCAATTCATAACTTTTCTTTCCCCAATCCAACTCTCAACACTACTTGATCTTTGACCGAAGCAACCACATTCAGCATGTCTTCGCTTCCCTTCCGCCAGCCTTACAGGCAGGCTTCTCGTCAGCAGTCGAGACAGATGTCTGTTGACCCTCACAACGAGCTTCACACAATCCAGGACCACTACATTGGCATTGATGTCGGTACCGGTAGTGCCCGCGCCTGTATTATGAACGACAAGGGTGACATTGTCGGTCTTGCCAGTGAGAACATTGGTCTCTGGCAGCCCGAGACTGGTTACTACGTACGTCTTCTGCAAATTCAATGAATGAATCTGTGCTCACACTCCACCAGGAACAATCCACCACAGACATCTGGAGATGCATCTGTAACTCGGTACAGCGTGCCATGAACCAACACGGTATCGAAGGCTCCACCATCCGCGGTATCGGTTTCGATGCCACTTGTTCGCTCACCGTCTTCTCTAACGATACCGACGAGCCCATCTCCGTCACTGGTCCCAAGTTCGACAACGCCGATGGCAACGACCGCAACGTCATTCTATGGCTCGACCACAGACCAGTCGAAGAGACTGACAAGATCAACGCTACAGACCACAACCTGCTCCGCTACGTCGGTGGCAAGATGAGCATTGAGATGGAGATGCCCAAGGTTCTGTGGCTCAAGAACCACATGCCCAAGGAGCTGTTCGACCGCTGCAGATTCTACGACTTGACTGATGCCCTTACTCACATTGCCACCGGCAACGACGACCGCAGCTTCTGCAGTGTTGTCTGCAAGCAAGGCTTCGTCCCAGTCGGTGTCGACGGCAGTGTCAAGGGTTGGCAGGAAGACTTCCTCAAGGAAATTGGTCTTGAGGATCTGTGCGAAGACAACTTCAAGCGCCTGGGAGGTGTAGACGGGGTGGTAATTACCTGAACTTAACTGTTTCGTTCGTGCAAATGCTAACCCAATTCGCAGAGCGGAAAGTACCACACTGCTGGTGACAAGATCGGCACTCTTTGCGAAAAGGCTGCCGCCGACCTCGGTCTGCCTCCTGGTATTGCCGTCGGTGCTGGTGTCATTGATGCCTACGCTGGTTGGATCGGTACCGTCGGAGCCAAGGTTCGCCTGCCCAACTCGAACCTCCACTCCGGTGCCGACAAGAACGACGTTTCGCAAGCCTTTACTCGTCTGGCCGCTGTTGCCGGAACTTCGACCTGCCATTTGGCCATGTCTGAGAAGCCCGTCTTCGTCGACGGTGTCTGGGGACCATACCGCGATGTGCTCATTCCAGACTACTGGATGGCAGAAGGTGGTCAATCGGCAACTGGCGAACTGCTGAAACACGTCCTCGAGACCCACCCAGCCTTCCAGCAGGCGATGAGTGTTGCCGAAACCTTCAACGCAAACATCTACGACTACCTTAATGAGCACCTTGCCGAGCTACAGACAAAGGAAGACGCACCAACAATCTCATACCTCGGCCGTCACTTCTTCTTCTACGGTGATCTGTTCGGTAACCGCAGTCCCATCGCCGACCCCAACATGAAGGGCAGTGTCATTGGCCTGTCAAGCGACAGAAGCGTTGACGGTCTCGCACTCATGTACTACGCCACCATGGAGTTCATCGCTCTGCAGACCAAGCAAATTATCCAACGCATGAACGACTCGGGCCACGTCATCAACTCGATCTTCATGTCAGGAAGTCAATGCCAGAACAGCATCCTCATGGACCTCATGGCAACTGCTTGCGAGATGCCCGTCGTCATTCCCAGATACGTGCACGCAGCCGTTGTCCACGGTGCAGCCATGCTGGGAGCCAAGGCCGCTTCCGCCGACAAGGACGGCAACACCGAGCCCCTGTGGGACATCATGGACCGCATGAGCAAGCCCGGTAAAGTCGTGCTTCCTGGCAAGGATCAGAACGAGAAGAAGCTGCTCGAGGCCAAGTACAAGGTCTTCCTTATGCAGTGTGAGCAACAGCGTGAGATTCGTCGCGAGATTGACGAGGCTGTCAGCGGCTGGAAATAAAAGTAACGACGTGATGATCTCGCCTCCCTTGAGGAATGACGATTTGCTACTATAGACACACGATAATGGATGATCTTTTGATTTTTGCTTGAATTTGAGTTCAAAGTGTGATACAGTGGTGTACTTCTCTAGCTGTCTCTAGTTTCACTCCTTGCTCGTTTCCATTCTACTTCTTCTCCTCAGCAACATCCTCCTTAACCTTCGCATCACCCCTAGCCGGCCTCTCGCCAAAAATGGTCGTGCCAACTCTAACCTCCGTACTCCCCTGTCTAATCGCAGCCTCAAAGTCCGAACTCATACCCATACTCAATTCCAACTTTTCCTTCTCCACTCCCAACTGCTCTGCAACCTCATCCCTACATTTCCTGAGTGTATCAAAGTCTTCATTTTCCGTCTCTGCAGTTGTGGCTTTTGAGCGTGCGATTGCGCCGATGGTCATTAGACCTCCTAGCTCAAGATGTGGGCAAGAGTCGCGGATGTGTTTGCATAACTCCACTGCTGCAGCTCCTGGCTCAACACCACTTTTTTCAGACTCGCCTGATGTGTTTATCTGCACCAACACCCTCAGTTTCTTATCTCCCACCTCTTTTGCTTTCTCGGCATCAGCGAGAAGATTCTGTCGTCCCTTTTCTAGTGCGTCGGCTTTTTTGGAGGTATCCACACTGCTGACCGAAAACAAATTGGGGATTGATTCGGCTAGAGGACGACATTTATTCGTTTGGAGGGCACCGATGAAATGCCAGTTTATTGATTGAGGCAGCAGAGAAGCTTTTTCTAGCAGTTCGTTGGAGTAGTTTTCGCCGAAGTGGGTGTGGGAGGTTGGGTGATTGTGCAGGGCGAGGATGTCGTTTGCGGGTTTTAGTTTGGAGACTGCGATGAGGCGGACCTTGTGGTGAGGTCAGTATACTGCAGAGAAGGAGGGAATAGTAAAAAGACGTACATTCTGTCCAGTGGTGTTTGCGGATTTTATTTGAGAGAGGACGTGGCTGAGATTTTCGGCCAATTGCTTTGCGCGGGTTGGGTTGATTTGCATTTCTTCTTGTGTTGAGGACATTTGAAGGGATTATTGACGGAAGACAGTGTGTTGCTGGGTATTGGTATCGTGAGGTGGGTGGTATGAGGAGTGGGCGAAGGTGTTCGAGGGAGAGACGCAGAGAGCTTGCTATGACGATGTCTTTTGGGCCTCGGCTAGAGTTGCTTGGTATAAAGTCGAATCTATCAGCATGTCGCCCTCGCCATGGATATTTTCCTGGCTGTGGTGCTGCTGTCGTATATATGTGTATACATATCAGTATGTATGTCTAAATAGTATCAATACTCTACTTTGGTTTGTTTATTCTGGTGAGAAAGATGTTGGTCAACTAAGTCATGTCGGTTTTAGTAATGGTTCAGTTTATCTTCTGAAATCCGAAGCATGAATAATGAAAATCATGGATGATCGCCGCATCTCCGAACATTGGCTTACCATACTGATATTTGTCGAAGAGATATATATGGAGCATAGTATGAAGAGACTACAGCTTATTTAAGACTATGGACGGTTAGTCATGTGTATATTACTGCTTTGATCGCTTGTCATGGGTGTGACCCTGATTCGAACCACTCCCACCAGACAAATCCACTCAATCGCAAACGGTATATCCATTCATGGCACACATCGCGACACAACAATGGAAAGAGATCAAAATATCGTGTTCGAAGGTTTGTATTACATTGTCTATATATGGTAACATAACTCATGATTTCAGTTTTCGTGATAGATGTTGAGCGTAGGTCACAAAGAACTTGGCAACACATGTAGCCTCTTGAAGGAGGAACTCGTTTCTCTTCGTCGTGTCAGACGCTGCTGATGATTGACCATCCTGTGCCAATTCAACAGCTCGTCGCGTCAGAAGCAAGAGGTCATCGATCAGCTCTTCGTCAGCATGAAGCACATGACCACACATCCATCTTACCAATCTCTGCACCAGCTTCTCTGCTGGAAGATCCCAGTTGCGCGTCTCGGACGTACACGTGATGTGTTGCGTCAAGACTAATGAGGTAGCTCTTGATTTAATGTTCGGAAAGCGGGTCATATCTCCTCTTTGCACTGCCAGACCGTAGGCTACCAACATTGTGTATAGTTCATGGTCTTCATGTAGATAAGCCCGCAGCTTTCCCATATTGAATAGCCATGTCACAAAAGCGTTGTGTAACGTAACGTTGATATCTAGACGACCGTTTGTCAGTGGGATCAGTTGCACATCGAGTAATAGTGGTGGACGTTGTGCGGGTTCGACGCGTGGAGAAAAAGGGGGTCCAAGCGGTGGTGAGTCAGGGGTATTGAGTGGATCCAACGAGAAGCAGCTGACAGCGCATGAACTTTGGTTCGGAGGTGTCGTTGGAACGATTGAGTAGCCATCCCTGCATTTCACTGAACATGGGGAGGGTGCGCAGTCGCTTGCTGGTACCTGAACCTGTTGGTATGCTGGTGGTGGCGCATCGTTCTCTGCAGCGCGAGGACCCTGACGTTTTGCTTGTGGGCCCTCGTCTTCTGCGTATTGTCCCTCCTCTTCTCCTTGTTGGGACCTTGGTCTTCTTCTCTTGTGGGCGTGGCGGTGGTCCAGGTCGACAGCAGCGTTGGTTGATGTGTGAGTAGACTTCGTATCCAGGTAGTCGTTCCACAGGTCGAATGCTCCACCGTTGTGGCTGTAGGAAGATTGCAGATCGAAGGATGGTATCGTGTAGCTGCTGGACTGCAGCGTATGTATGTTTCGTGTCAGGGCTTGATGCGCGAACGTGCTGTAGCCCATGTAGACTTCAAATCTTTCGGCCGACTCAGCTAAAGCTTGCACAGAAAGCATAACATGCTCAGCTGCGCCTTGTACAGCTCGTGCAGTTTTGCGAATAGGCATCAAGGTCTGACTCGGGATAGTCTTGGACAAAGACAGCCGCAGAAAGCGTGATTTGGACGAACCCTCGATAGCTTCGAACATGCAAGAGATGTCTTCAGCTATGTCGTTTATACCCAGGATGGGGATCTCATTGCCGATAAGCTTTAAGCTTTCAGGCACCGAGAACAGGTCGAACTTCTTCCTCTTCCCCTTTGTATAGTGCGTGACTGTGAGCTGTAACATGGACACAGCTTGGTTGCTGCAATTTCCAAGCCAAAGTACAAGACTCGCGTCCTTGTTGAGAGGAGACGGCTCTCCGAGGTGCATCGCCTGATCGTGCTCATTTTGCCATGTCAGAACGACTCGCTCTTTGAGGTACCACACAGGCTCATGCTCAGGCTGAAACGCGACAGATGGAGGAGATGGATACATGGTTGTATTGGGATATGTACTGCAAGATAGAAATCAATTTTGAAGAGAATGCCCTGACAGACGCGTCAGAAACCCTCCCACCCGGGCTTTCGTCGACTGTGAGCAGCCCTGACTCGGCAATACAAGAAGAAGAGCGCACAGTATCGCGATGAAAAGAGGAGGGCGTGTATTCTCCCAAGTCCGGACGCTGTGGGCTTCCAGTCATACAGATACCGTCAAACAATTCTTGTAGGACACCGCGGAACCGCAGATACCAAGCGAAGAACCGGACAGACACCGTACAAAGGGTAGCACGCAGAGACAGGCCGAGCAAGAGAGGTATAACGCGTGAGTTTGATGTGGTGTTTACAGCAGTATGGGCGTGTGGTCGAGGAAGGAGTGTTGCGCGTGAAAACAGCTTCGAGGATGGACGTTGAGCGACCGAGTCATGCGCGCATCACTTTCGTGTCACACGCGTCTTGGCCAACAGCTTTGGCAAGAGCTCGAGAAATTGAGAACAATCCTGATCGTCTGTTGTCAACAACCTCCAGGTCGTTGGAACTCCCAACACCAACATTTTATCGCACAACATGCTAGGTATGCATCCGTCTGACAACCAATATCTGAGACCACGACAGATCATTTTCTAAGGCAATGCGAAGAGCTGACCGTGTGAATCATACAGTCGCAGGCTCCACCATCGTCAAACAAAAGAACGAGAGCCTTGAGCGTCTGTTCATGCAATGCTGGCATAAAGGACCCGGCGTCGAACAAGGCCGAAGAGTCTCAGATCAAGACCATGCGATGCGTCTCATACCAAGCTGCTGGCAGTACCCAAGCAACAGTCTCATTCTGCGAACTACTTTAATCCTCGTCTCAAACAAAGCCTTGAACAATCTTCATGGAAGCACCGGAAATCTGGGATGTCTCGGATTCGTGCATATTGCAATCAAGGCATCGAGTCCCCAACCACCGAAGAATTGATTGCAGCATGCAATCCCAAACCAACACTACGGTATGGTGTGTGGCCATGGTAGCCAATGAGGGTAGGAGAACCTGCTTGGAGAAGCGCAGATAGATTGGAACATATTGTGCATGACAAAGTGGCATGCTGTATTTGAGAAAGCCATGGGCGGCCTTCTTTTCCAATTTAACCAGCCACTCGAACTTGTGTGCTGCACTGCACAGTGGATCAGCTGGGGTTATGAGACAATGCTGAAATATGAATTGATTTGCATGATTTGAGAAATGGTTGCTGGAATATATTGCGTGCATTAGTCTGAAAAGCCATCGCGCGTCAATCAATCCCCCTGACAGCAGCTAGTCCACTAGTCTTGCCAATCCACATTGCGCAAGTCTGTGATTTGCAAGGCTGGTGGAGGGCTCTCCTCACAAATACCAAATTTGGACATTACTGATCGTCACTGCCTCTATGACCAGTAGTCGCAACTGCCGTCGGGCTGGACGTTAAGATTTTCTCGTGAAAAGGCTGTCGTTGCTATGAGAAGTCCCCTGAATCCGTCGTTCGTTCAACACGTCCAACAGGGGTCCGCCAAGCGAGCATTCACGAAAACCTGGGAAGCTTTGCAAACCTTCTAATCAGCTTTCTACAACGTCAAAACAAACAAAAACACAGCCATACCATATATTAAACCTGAGAGGCTGCAGCAGGTGTAACTCATCTGTGCCTCAGCAAGGATTCTCGACCCAATGACCGAAAGTAAGGCTGGCGCAGCAGCCCTGCAAGAATTACATATTGGAGGCTCACGGCATCTTCGATCCGCACAAGCCTCGCAAATCCAGATCATTCAGCTCCAAGTCCGACATACTATATGCGAACAGACCTTTCTCGTGCCATGCACAAATTGGGGCACTACGCCCGTATTCCAGCTGCCATGTGTCCCCGGAATCCCCGTATGTGGAGGATTGAAGGTATGAACGCCGAACACAACGAGATTGTCGGTCAGCAAGTGCAGACATAAAACCGGCCCCGAAGCGTCGGGTCAGATCATTCGACGCCATTCTTCAATTGACCCGCGTCCACGAAACACGTCCATGAATGATGATGACAGCAGTGCATTAGGTGTCGCGCCTTTCATGCAGCAGGTCCAGACAGGTCAGGTTCGGCGCATCGCCGGTGCCCTATCCCAATGCGTCGGCACTGGCGATGGCGCTAAGGCTGTTCGGCGCGGCGCGCCCGAAGGTCGTCTAACCTTGTTCTGTCGCGCGCTCGCAACGTTTTCTTCCCTTTTGCTCCTTTTACGATGGCGCGTGTTCCGTGCCGTGCAGCTTGCATCTCTTCCTGGATGCTTCCTGGCCTGAAGTTGGAAGCTGCAAAGGCACTTTTGCGCAATGTGCTTTTGTTAATCTATCTGGCATTGCGCTCCTGTGCCTCCCAGGTACCTGGATTGCAATGAATGATTTGAAACTAATATTGCAATGGGCGTCATGGTGTTGGGAAAGGTGGTATTTGCGTGCATATAAACATTCAAGTTCATGCTTCCTACGAACGTTGGACGTTGATAGCATAGGTGGATTCCTAGCTTGCGAGTATAACAACGTTTCTTGCCCCCCTCCCCTTTCCCATCATTCAGACATCTAATTCCTTCACGTTCACTCCAACTTACCCTCCTTTGCTCCAACGTTGTGTTATCAGGTACCCCTGCACGACGATAACTACACATAACGCAACTCTTGGGAACTACTTTTGTGAACCCTTCTTCGCCGTCATCGTCTTTTTTCACAAACCGTCAGATCGTGATGGATTCCACACTCATCTCTTCATCGAGATCGACTGTCCAAGGCATCGCAGGCGCTGCCATCGGACTGTCAAGTATACTCGTCATCTTTCACATTGTCTCAAGGCGTCTAGCAAAGTCCTCGATATGGTGGGATGACAGTTTGTTATGGCTGGGTGGTTGCATGACTCTTTTGATGAACGCCCTCTTCATCCATGGTAGGTCTCAAAGCATGTTCGAGGCTTGGAACAGAATGATAACAATGAACAGGAGCACAACTCGGCCTCGGTGCATACGAAGACGAAGTATCGTCATCACAACTCGAAGGCATCTTCAAGGTTAGTACAGAGCACAGCATGAATCGTAACACAATCTAACCTTACATAACAGATCCTCTTCACAAACAACTTGATCCATCTATGGGCTCTTGCTTGTATCAAGGCTTCATTACTGCTGTTCTTCAACCGCATGTTTGCCAGCTCCAACAACACTCTCCGTTGGACAGTTTACTTCTCCCTCTGCCTCATATTTGTATGGGTGATCACTTTCACTGCTATTTCCATCTTCCAATGCACACCAGTCTCCTTCTTCTGGGACAGTGGTGTAGCTGGAAAGTGCATCACTACCAGCTGGATCTCAAGAACGGCCATTGCTATCTTTGATACCATCTTCAACCTGGCCACTGACTTCCTCTGCTTGGTGGCACCTTTCCAGGTCCTCCGCAAGCTGCAGCTGACCAGCGGTAAGAAGGCTGGCTTGGCTGCTGTCTACCTCCTCGGTGGCTGCAAGATTGTCATCACTGTCATTCGCGTTCTCTACCAGATTGACACTCCTTACCTGGCCTCGTCCGACTCTCTCTACTCATCTTTTGCTCCCACCATCTTCCTCATTATTGAGACCAACATCGCAATCGCATGTGCATGCCTGCCTTCCTTCTCCGTCACGGATGGCCGCATCATGTTCGTCAAGTCCAAGCTCACATCTCGTTCCAACACACCCGAGATCATTGAGCCTCCCATGTCTCCTTACTGCCGCCCCAGCTACCAACAACAACAATTCTCAGACACCTCTCTTTTCCTGACCGAATTCAAGCGCCAGCCAGCAGCTGAATTCCCTATCCTCACCACCATCACTAGCAACGCTTCAGAGGAGCCTGCACGTCTACCCAGCCTTGAGCTCGGTAGCTTTGCTCAGTCGTCTGTCTTTGATATCCTCAAACCTGCCGGCGCCATTGTCAAGACTTTGGATGTCGAGCAGACTATTGAGGAGTTCGACTCTGTTCGCACTTTGAATGTCGAGCAGAGCATCGAAGAGTACGACTACATCATGAGACAAGCATCATTCTCAATCGTCTGATGTCAACGCCCCTCTTCTTTCACCCTTCATGTCCATTCTTTAATTGTTTTTCTGTTTTCTTTTTTTACTCTTCTCGTTATACCCCCCCTCGCTTTTGTTGTTGTTGCTGTTGCTGTCGTCAAAGGCCTATTTGGGAGCGTCGGTGTTATTATCATGATGATCAAGCGCGGTGTTCCGGATGGGATGGGATGGGATGGGATGGATGGCTTTTTTCTTTTTCACTCTATCATTGACCCTATTTCCTTTGTTCCTTTAGAGACTTTTTAGATGAGAACGGTATACTCTTGGTATGGGAAATGTATGACGACGACGTCGGTAGTAGTAGTTAGCTAGCTGTAGATACAATCCTTGTGTAGTACAGGATGTGCGAAAATAAAAAGAATTATGATCAACATTCATCACTTATCTTCGACTCTACGCTGTGTCTCTGTCTTCAGTTGCCGATTTACGCCTTCTAACACCTAGCCTTCCGAGTTTCGTTCCTTCCCTTCGCTCTGGCTTGCTCTGCGTTCGACTTTCCTGTTTCCGATTACGCTTTTGTCCATCTGTTGTCCAATGCTTTTTGACAACAACCTTGATGATTACCTTTCCCTGTCCTTGATTATCACCTTTTTTCCGTACTTGCGAGATTCATTTGTTGAGCCTATAGACGATTATACGGATTGCAGATTGCTGACGAGTGCTGGGAAATGCTGACCGTTCCAAACGATGACTGATTATTGCTGACCATGCTAAACAGTAAGCCGACCATTCCAATCGAAAGCCAGCCCGACCATCTGAAAGCTTGGCCGACCATGCGAAAAGCTGACCCGACCATGTCAATCAAAAAGCTGACGACCATGCCAGACGCTGACCCAGTCATCACCATCAACAATTTGACCACTGCAGTCGGCCATGGGCAATGACTGTCGGCTACGAAGCAAAAACTTGACCAGGGCCTGTGATATGACAATGACCAAGATCAGGGATGAAAGAAACCGTCCATGGTCAGAAAAGACGTAAGCAGTGTCAGTGAAAAGCTGACCCGATCATTCTGATCAACATTTCCGACCAAAGCCAGAAAAAGTCGGTAATTCGCAATGACAGTTCACCGCTGAACATGATTATGACTGATCAAGATGCTGACCTAACCATCTCTGACCCGAGTACTCCAGAAAGTTGATGCTGATTTGATCAGAAACTCGATGGTGATTTTACCATTACTGAGCTGACCGTTCCAATCAAAAGCTGACCCGACCATGTGAAAAGCCAAGCCGACCATGAGAAAATTTGAGCTGACCATGCCAGACGCTGAGTCGACCATTCCAACGAACAGTCCGACCATGCCAATCATGAATCCGACCAATACCAGATGAAGCCGACCATTCGCAAAGCTGACCCGACCATCAGAACGATCAAGTTGATTACTCTAAAAGCTACGAAATCTCGACTAGTGATCAAAGTGAGAGATTGAGTCAATGCTACAAAATGATCTTTTCTTCTCCAAGGCCGAATCAGAGATAACTGGTACTAGAGATTTTCTAACATAGCTGACTGCTCGCAAAGCTGACCCGACGATTCACGATTCAAGAACTTGAGTTGATGATGGTGAACTTGAGCTGACAATGTCGAAAGCTCATCTGAGCGTTGCGAAAGCTGAGCTGATGATTATGCCAAACACCAACCTGACCATGCTAAACGCTGACCGACCATTCTAATCAAAAGCTGACGCGACCATCTGAAAAGCCAAGCCGACCATCTGAAAAACAAACCGACGATGCCAAACCAGAAACCCGACCAGCGTCGGGAGCCCGGCTGATGGTTAGAACGAAAAACTGAAGCAATGCTAGTAGATGATTTCTTGACCAAGGTCAGAAAAGAGACAACTATGCCAATAATTCCCGAGCAAACGTGATTGATCGAAAAGCTGTCCTAAGTGTTGAAAAGCTGACCTGACCACTCCGAAAGCCAGCCTGACCATCTGAGAGCCAGCCCGACCACCTGAAAAGCTTGGCCGACCATCTGATAGCAAACCCGACCATGCCAAAGCAAACCCGACCGACTGACCACCCGACCAACGCTGGCTGACTACGGTCAGATAAAGGCCGACCAGCGACAAGAAATCCTGGCCAAGGTCAGAAAACAAAACCTGAGCAAGGCCAGGAATAAATGATCTGTCTAGCACCAAGTTATTCGACTTTTACGATTGGCATGGTCGGGTCAGCTTTTTAGATGGTCGGCCAAGCTTTTCAGGTGGTCGGGTTAACTTTCAAATGGTCGTCGTGCTGGCTCTCGATTGGAATGGTCGGGTAAGCGTCTGGCATGGTCAGCTCAGTTCTCGGAGCAGTCAGCTCAACTCTCGGATTGCTCAGGTCAGCTTTTCGGGTAATCAGCTTCATAATGTCTGATTTCTTCTTACTATACATGGTAAGATCAATGACTTGACATGACTAACAAGCCATTATGCTATGACTGCCGATTGTTCTCACGGCTGTTGTCATGATGTTTGTCAGCTCAACTTCCGCAGTCATCAGCTCAACTTCCGCAGTCATCAGCCGAACTTCTGCAATCATCAGCCGAACTTTCGGAGTGCTCAGCCGAACGATCACTCAGATGAGCTTTCGGAACCATCAGCTCAAGTTTGCGACCATCAGCTCAACTTCGTAATGGTCGGATTACCTGCGTGATCACATTTTTCCTGCTTGCTTTTTACTGTATACATGGAGAGTAATGCTTTGACATGACTGATCAGTAATGCTTCTTACTCATGACTGTTCGTACGATTATACCTATCATTCGCGCATGTCAAACTTGTTACTGGTCAGCATTTGATTGGCATGGTCAGCTTCCAGATGGTCGGCCAAGCTTTCCAGATGGTCGCGCTGGCTCTCAGGTGGTCGGGTCAGCTTTTGTTTGGCATGGTCAGTCAGGTCAGCATTTGGAACACTCAGTCAGCATCAGCTCAGTCTTCACGACCAGCATGTCAATTTCGTGATAATCGCGTTTTCATCGCAAACTCAGATTACACTTACTGTAAGCATAATCAACACACTGATATGACATGATAGATTATATTTATGACCCATGACTGCTTATGCAAACCTGGTGTTGGTCAGCATTTGATTAGCATGGTCGGGTCAGCTTATGTTTGGAACAATCATCAGTCAGCCGAGCTCTCGGAATGGTCAGTCAGCCGAGTTCTCGGAGCACTCAGGTCAGCTTCCGGAGTTGCTCAGATGAGCTTTCAGACCCAGCAGATGAGTTCTCGGAACGCTCTCATTTGTGTTGAAACGAAACCGATGAAGAGAAGAAAAGAGGAAGGTGCAAACGGTATAAAAGAAGACAGAATAAAAGCACGGTTCTGACAAGTAAAGCACCTTTTTGAGTTTGCAAGAGCAAAAAAAGACTGATAGCAGATGTCCATCAAATCATGATATGATATGGTGTTTTTGTTATTGTTACAGGTATATATTCTTACATTCATGAAGCAGGACAGGCTCTCGCAAGGCGCCAGTCTCATTTATTTTACTTGTCACCCTCAGCACCTGCGAGAGGGTGATCGGCTGGTTTTTGGGCCTCGCCTAAAGCACGCTGATCAGCGGCACGTTCCTCGAGTACATCTTCTTCAATGTCTTCATTCAAAGCCATTCGCCAATACGCATCAACGACATCGCTATCGGTGTTTTCTGCGGAAGTAGGCTTTGCTGAAATAGGCTCAGTGGAGGTGGGCTCAATGGGCGCATGCTCAGTAGGAGCAGGCTCAGTGATAGCAGGCTCCGTGGATAAGGACTCGTTCAAAAGTTGAGGTCCGCCTAACGCCACTTCCGGTAGCTGAGGTCGTTGTTCGAGTCTGCGATTGTCTGTTGTCGACTTGCTGGCAGTGAGAAGGTGACCCATGAAGCTTGCACCATCAAACGCTCGGATGGCTCTATCGGCATCCTCTGCCCGAAGAAACTTGACAAAGCAGTATGTTGGACGTTTACCGACAGCCGTAGCTATTTTCATACTGTGGATCCGGAAGCCGGCGTCCTTTACATATTTTTTCACATCCTCGTGTTGTGCTGTGTAAGGGAGGCCTCCAATACGGACGCGCTTGGGGGACACGTAGTAATCTGGGTTATCCGGAAGAACAGAAGCAGACTTGATAGGCTGAGCACGCTCTAGAGCAGGCTCGATAGGCTGGGCACGCTCTAGAGAATCCAAGCTAGGAATTAATATGCCATTCCTTTGGAGTCTGCGGTATCCAGCTTGTGCGTAAGCAAGGAAGGTGCGGCTGTGATCATGATCTCTCCAGATATCGATAATGCGGGCGAAGATAACAGTGTGGTCTCCAACCTCAAGTGACTTCCCAGGCAACAGCTCGCAAGTGAAGCGGGTAGGAATGGAGGCACTTCCGATGGCTGGACCAGATGGGTTGTCATCTTCGTATTCGTAGACATCAGCCAAGCTTGACGCTTGGATGGTACGAAAAGGCTGAGATGGGTCATCATGAGGCCTGGAGAAGATGTCGGCGATGAGAGCGCCTGTAGGGTCTGCGTTGAGGAAGTTGACAGTAAAAGGTCGACCAGTGGCGATACAGTCAAGCGTACGACTGGGGGCACGGATGCTGAAAGAAATGATGGGTTCTGGCTCAAGAGTGATAGAACTCAAAGACGACACGGTCATTCCACGGAACGAATAGATGTTTGGCTGTGCTGACGGGACACGGGTAGTTAGAACAACAACGCTGGAAGGAACGTTGCGCATGGTGGCCTTGTATACGTCCTTGAGACTTGTAGGGTTTGACTGATGTGTTGTCTGAGGAGTTGTCTGAGGAGTTGTCTGAGGAGCTGGCTGAGGAGCTGGCTGAGAAGCTAACTGAGGAATTGACCGGAGAGTTGACGGAGGACTTGTCTGAACTGGCTCCGAGGGTATGGAAGATGGCGTAGGCGATTCCTTGAGCGGTCTCCTGACTCGGACTTCTTGACGTTGCGATGGCTCTTCCAAGTCAAGATGGAGAGACATCAGAAACTCTTTAGTGGAGGTTGCATTCTTACGCTCGCCGGTGACGACGATGACACGCTTATCTTCCATCTCGCCCCTCTTATCGTCGAAAACGGCTCCTCCTTCCTCTGGTTCGATGTCTAGTTGGACCGAGAAGGCCTCCTGAATGCGCAACCTCAATTCCTCGGCGTTGTCCTGTAGCAAGCTAACCGTCTCAGATGGCAGAGTAATAAGCAGCTTGGTGTGAGGATTGATAAGCTCGTCCTTGTTAAAGACGGTAGCGTCAAGAGTTTGAGCATCGTCATCAACTCGCCTGAGGAGACTTCTGACACGACGACATCTGAGACTGCTCCTTGCAGTAACAAGGATGGTACGAATGCCGTCGTCTGTTGGACTTTGACTGGGCTCTAGTTTCACATCCAGCTCGGCTTGCAACCTGTGCAGGAAGGTGGGATGCTGTTGCATTCGGGCAAAGCGAGACTCAGGAATCCGAACCTCTCTGGTTATGAATTCTGCAGGTGTCGTCGTAGCGATCTCTTCCTTCGGAGGAACACCACGTCTACTCCGGTTCCGAGAGTTTCGCGGACGGGAAGCATTTTGTCGTGAGTCGGTCGATTGGGCGTCATTGGCCTCGCAGGCAGGGCTGGTCAGCACGAAGCATCGTCGTTGTTGGTGAGGGACGCTGCCGAGTTTCGACCAGGCATGGAAGGTCTTGTAAAAGCGAGCGGTCGCGGGTCCTCGAATTGCCACTGCCATGTTCATGCAACCGAATTCGAGGAAGTCGCAACTTACATCGACTCCAAGCTCCCCGCCGCAAGTAAGTAGCCGCGGCGGACATCTCTTGGCGCACTAACCGCGGAGCGGAGCGGAATCCCGAGTTCCCGCAAAATCGACATTCCATGAGCCGTCCAAGTCCCATACTGTCGTGAAGGATAGCATTTGCGCAACTCTTGACCACTCATCCAATCAACCCGCCATCATGCTGCTCAATCACACACCTCGCGCAAGTCTGCGCATCGCCTCTTCCTCAACACAACAAGTCCGCCATGCCTCGTTGATGCGCCGCCCCAAGCGACCCTACACCTTCACCCAGCTCGTCACTCTCTCCGACGGCAGCACCTTTGTCCAGCGCACCACCAGCCCGCAACCCGTATACCGTAGCACAAAAGATGTGCGCAACAACCCGCTCTGGAACCCCAGCAGTCAAAAGCTGTTGAACGTCGAGGAGGATGAAGCTGGTCGTTTGAAGAGATTCAGAGGTCGTTTCGGTCGTGGTTGGGATGCTGAGGCTGTCACTGCTTCTGAAGAGGTACGCTCTTGTCTTTTGTTCCGAATTTAAGATGGGTTTTGTTCGCTAACATATATTTCAGGTGAGAGATGGCGAAGAAGCTCTTACCCCCGAAGAGTCAGGGGACTCGTTGCTCGACCTCATCTCCAACTACGGAAACGAAGCCGACGCCGAAGGCAAGGCTGCTGGTAAGAAGGAGGAGGCCAAGTCAAGTGGCAAGGGCAAGGGTGGCCAAAAGTAACCTCTCAAAGCCGTCTTTGTGCTTTTGGTCGTCAATGCATAGCGGGAGTTTCGGGTTGATTTTATATGTACAAAAAGCCAAGGGGGGTTGGCGGGACTGAAAGGCTCGGTATATTGATACCCCTCGAATGTATTTCACAAGTACAGAATCTGTCTCAAGACGACAGATTTTGGGTATTTTCCATCATGTTCAAAACGATTACAACTACACCAATTCATTGTCGGCGGCTTCTAGCGCTTCCGATCCAAGTGGTCGGAATGGCCATTCAATGTACGCTTTTGTCAGGGCACTCAGCTGTTCCCGGGTGATGTGTTTGGTCAGTATATGCTCAGGATCCAACCGTCCGCCTATGGATAGATCCTTAAACTCGGGCCCGATGAGATCGCGTGCTCCTGGTCCGAGTCTATCAACTGAATCCGGCAGTGGCACCGCAGGGTGCGTGAAAAGTGCCTTGAGCAGGCCCCGCCTAATATGAGTGGATTCGGTTGCGTCCATCAAGTCGTCCCCGAGTGCTTCTGACCGTGGTTTAAGGTCGAACAGTCGCATGGGGAAGCGAGGCCAGAACTCCTCGGTCGCTACCGTCATGGGCTCGTACGATCGTCGGTCCCACTCCAGCATTGGATTGGGTCTACACAGCGCAAAAATCTCGTCAAGGAGGATGCGCACCTGCTTCTGCACGTCTTGACCGAACAGTTTGGAGTAGGCAGACATGAGATCAGTATTGGCTGTAACAAGCCTTGACTCCAAGTCCTGTCGTATCTCCTCTGATAGATTGGTTTTGGTTGAAGTATATTCGTGCTCAAGGGCAACTTGTTCGCCCCAAACATCAACGAAAAATTCAATGCTCATGTGTTCGGCATTCCTGATAAATTCTAGGGTGGTGCTCGTGAGTTTGGTTCTTGTTGGAACGGTTAAATTTTTTCGTTGAGGCTTGGGGATTGCTGCGAATTCCTGCAGCTTTCTGACTTGGTCTTCATGATCGGCGACAAGATCTTGTAACGGTTTATCCTTGGTCAAGCGTATCGGGTTGTAGGCTTGGAGGGACTCATCGTCGGTGTCGAGGGCTTTCTGGTGTACATGAGAGCGGCGATGCTCCGGTATTGACATGCCTTTGGACCGCATGCGCTCAAGGACTCTTCGGGCGCCCCAAACGTCAAGTTGATCCTGACGTTGGAGATGCATGGGCTTTTTGTTCAGTTCGATACGGGAAAGCTGGGAGCGGTCACTGCCGACAACTTCGGTGATATCAAAAGAAGACTCGAGACCAATGGACAAGCCGACCTTGTGCATCATAGAATCAGGCAGTATGGTGTTCTTTGTTTCATCAGGGACCCAGAGAAGCAAGCGTACCAGACCGTAGCGTTGGAACATAGTGTTGGTCTGGGCGGCTTCGGCCATCTGGTTCAGAATCATAACTGGAAAGGCACCAGCGTGTGGGCCTGCGCGAAGATCGGCATAGCGGCGGACAAGGCTGCCGATGACGAGCAAAGAATGATTGGGCTCACGCAAGCGTGGATCGTCTTTAGGAAGAGGATCCTTCTTTGGCAAGAGGTGATCGTTGAAGATCTTGTCATAAGTGTCAAAGTAGCCCTTTGGGGCAGCGCCAGAGAGGGTTGTGTGACGATAAGCCGAGTCCTTTTGATCCAACAGGGGCTTGATGAAGGAATCAAAATAGCGGTCGTCAGGCTCGAGAAGGAGATGACGACGGGGTTTGAGACGTTCGTGAATCTTGCGCGACCACAAACAAGCGCCGGGATGGAGATCGATGATATCGCATCCCTCGTGCTTGTCCAAGTCATGGCCGAGGTATTCAATGATGTGGTCGCACAAGGCCTCGCTCACGACATCGACATTAGCTGGATATTTGTCCTTGCCAGTGGTACCATGAATTTTGTTCTCGTCAAAGACGGAACTGAGCGTGTCGCCCAAGGGATAGTCCTGGTGAGTATAGTAGGTGAAGACGTTCCGGTAGGAGGTGAGGGACTTGAAGCGAGAGGTTTCGGAAATGTCTTGTTCTAGCACAGGCAGACCATTCGGAGCCAATACTTGTTGGTCGGCATCCTCTACGACATTGGGTGACTTTTTGGTAGCAGTCTTCTTAGGTTTGGGTAAGGGTTTGGCAGCAGTCTCAGAGGCCTTGATTGTCTTTCTAGGAGCAGTCTTGGTGGCCTTTGTTGAATCCTTGGGGATCTTGGGAGCCTTGGGGGCCTTAAGAACCTTGGAAACAGTGTCGGTGGTGTTGGGTGAGGAGTCGGTAGCAGTGTCGGTGGAGTTGGGTAGAGAGCTGGCAGCAGTATCGGTGGGGTTAGATGACTTTTTGGCCTTTCTCAGCTGCGAGACGGCGGCGGCCAATTCTCCCTTGTTGACATTTGTTGCAGCCTTCTCGGCCTTTCTCGCAGCACCGGCTAGTCTGGACGCTATCCTGGCCGCTGAGGTTAGTGGCGGTGGCATGATGCTTGTCGCATCCAAGTCGGGACGGCGACGAGCTTGAAAGTGCAACCATCAACGTCTTTCTGTCGCGACAAGCTTCGTCATTGCCATCAACACCCCCCACCACAACATGCTCTTGCCATCCACCAACAACCCGCGACAATCAACATGAGTGCACCCAAGAGCGTCGAGCAGATAGTGTCCGAGGCATCCAACTTCGACCATGCGGCCAACATCCCCCTCAACATGGCCCTGCGCACCGCCCAGAACATGATCAGCCAAGTGAGATGATGCTGCCACACGACCGCCACACCGCCCCGTCCTAATCGAGAGCCCCCCAGGCCGCCTACTACGAGCGCGAGTCCAATCTGCAAGACGCCTACTACTTTCTCTACCGCCATGCCGACTTCTTCTTTACCCACATCTCCAAACACCCGGATGCGAAGAAGCACGAGTACAAGGCCCAGATGGCCCGCACCCGCGACCATGTCAAGTCTGATCTGTCGCGCATGGAGGCCCTGAAGCCTGAAATCACGAATCGTTATCAGAAGTACCAGGATGCTGTCAAGAGAAGGAACCAGCTCAACTCACAGAACGACACACCGGCTGCGTCACACGAGTCGCTGGTGCTGAGTGCTGCCGAGCACAAGGACATGGCTCTGCAGCTGGCCAATCGTGAACTAAGGAGAAGGGCGAAAGACCCTCGCGACGATAATGCTGTTATGGACGACCTGAGCCGTGGTATACAAGACCTGGGCCGACGCATCGATGCTCCTCGCCAATCGTCCCACGCTCCGTCAACTTCACAAGCCTCGTCGACATACCATTACCCTTCAGTACCCGGTCATGCTTCCATTTCTCAATCGCCATCCTCTCTTGCACCCAACCGACCTCCGAAGAACGACTTGCCAAACTACGCCGCACCTCCACCACTCCCTTCCAAACCAGACACCTCCGCACCACCTCTACCATCCAAACAAAGTGTCCCAGCCCCACCACCAAAACAAGACCTCTCCTCTGCGCAATCCTACCAATTCCAACCAGCCGCCTACACCGAAAATGGCACACCCCTCCGCACCCTCTTCCTCCCCACCTCCCTACGCCTCTCCTTCGTCTCCCTCGCCTCCTCAAACACCTCTTCCAACCTCGAAACCTGCGGAATACTCTGCGGCACCCTCATCTCCAACGCCCTCTTCATCTCTCACCTGGTTATCCCCGATCAAACAGCCACCTCCGATACCTGCGAAACTACCGATGTGGGAGAAACAGATTTGTTTGACTATGTGGATACGCAGGGGTTAATGGTGTGTGGATGGATACACACGCATCCTACTCAAACTTGTTTTTTGTCGAGTAGGGATTTGCATACTAGTGTGGGATATCAGGTTATGTTGCCTGAGAGTGTGGCTATTGTGTGTGCGCCTAGTAAAGATCCTGAGTGAGTCTTGCCTTTTCTCCCCTGCCATCCTTGTTTTTGTCGTGGAATGGAAAACTGACAAGAGTAAAACAGTCATGGTATTTTCCGCCTTACAGATCCACCAGGCAAACAAGCAGTGTTGAATTGCACGAAACCGGGACTCTTTCATCCTCACGACACAGATAACCTTTACACTGATGCCACAAGACCTGGTCATGTATCAGAATTAGCAGGTCTACAATTCCAAGTCGTGGATTTGAGAAAGAAGAAGTAGCCACTCGAAATGCAAACTCATGATTAGATCTCGACTATAATATTACACCAGTAAAGAACAAAATGTCTCGACACATCCAATCACCCCAAAACATCAATCCTCGCCACCAAGCAGGACAGTATTGATGTGTTGTAAAAACAGGGGCATTTGTATCGTACATCCCTCCCTAATCTATCCGCCAGCCTCCTTCTGAGAGGATAGTCTGGTTTACCATGAAAGGCTGGACCGAAAGAGAAGAAATGTAATGTAATCTTCCGCGTGGAATACTGAGCAGGGATCATGACTCTTGAAGATATCAATGCTCCACCTTGCAACGCGGGTTTTGTGTTGTATACACACATAGTGTTTTTTAGTCACGAATGCTCAGGGACAGAAGAGATAGTGGGGATCGAGGCAAAGGGGAAGGCCGGAAAAAGTGGTACAGACCTTCTTTGGGTCTTAAAGTGATTGTTTCGTGATTTTGAGAAGAAAAAGAACAAAAGGGGGTATATCATCCATTCGCGACAGACATTCGTCTTATCTCTCTCATCGCCAAAACTCCTCTTTCGTTTCGTGATCGTCTATGCTGCGTATCAGTTGTGTATCAGCCTCTAACCAGCAAATCCGACGCGTTTCTTGGCCGCTGCTGGTGCAAAACAGTTGGTTCTGCTGCCCATGCCGTCGAGTAGGCGGTCCATGCCACCAAGATCCAGCTCTCCACGTTCCAGTAATTGTTGGTCGAATATGCTGGGGCCGTTGCCTACTCCACCTGTTGCTTGTGCAAACAGTGATCTAGAAGGGGTTTGTGGCCGCATTGACTGGATGATGACAAGACTATACTCGCCAGTGACTGCAAAATCGCGCAGAGACATGGGACCGAGATTGATCGCAGTAGAGCGAACAGGGAACTGCGTGACACCGTTAAGAATCTCACCAGAAAGATCCAAGCCTTCAATGTGTGATAGTCCCGGTCCGTAGAGAGATCCAATGTCCTTGCCGCTACTGTTAAGACTGCGCTGCCAGAGAGCTGCAAGACTTGAGATGTGGTATGCGTCATTGCCGTACCACATAACGACCGAGTCATCAAGATGTCCATGGCTGCCAGCTGTCGCAACGGCACACACACCGCCTCTAGCAGTGGTCGTTGCCGGTGCAGCAGGTTTTGGTGCGCCAAAGAGGGACTCTTGTCGTTGTTGACGAGTGTTGGGTGTCGATGGCGCAAGCCCTTGGGCAGATCTAGATTTGAGTTCCGAAGCAGGTGCAGCATCGGGACTACCGATGAAGCCCTGTATAGCGAAAGTGTTCATCTTCTTCTGTGTGACGCCTTCAATATCCCAGACACCCCATTCACCGCGATCCAGCAAGACCAAAGCAGCTTTGGCTCCCGACACCCAAGCGACGTCCACAATCTTTCTCCTTTGGGCAAGGCCGGGGTAGTTGCTTGTGGCTCCCTTGGGCATTTGAAATGAAGTGTTGAAGGCCGAAATCCAGGCACCGGTCTCGACCGACGTTTCATCGGCGGAAGAACGAGACGAAGGACGGCCTTTTGGAGCGAGCGGGTCGTAGACCTTCAGCGTACCCTTTGTGTCAGCAATAAGGAGACGTGAATGCTGACGCGAGGGGTATTGAGCTGTGCTAAAGCGCAGACACTGGGAGGAAGAAGATAGCGGTACGGCGTGGAAAGGAGCGACGGCGGTTGGGATCTTGCCACCCGTCAATTCGTTGAAGGCGATAGGAATGCGGTAGAAGGTGAGGGTCTCAAGGTGAGCCGAGGTAGATGAGGCGACGAGTAGATCGAGCTTCTCATCGTTTGTGGTGGGTAGTTGCTGGGGGTTGTCAAGGTCCATCTGGTCCGTGCCGGACAGGCTTGAGCTGCTTGTCCATGTCAGGGCGACGTCTCTAGCCATAGCTGAGGAGGGAGCAGATGGACTGAGGTCGCAGATCTGAGCACCCAGGCGACCATTTCTCTTAGCGGATGCCGATGGGGGTGTCAGAGGAAGTGTGATCAAGCGCAACGTGGCATCAGCACATGCGACAGCTAGAACAATGCGTTGCTGGACTATGAGAGGCACGCGAGCTTTGGATTGCAGGGACGAAGAGGCCTGTGGGATGTTTGGCAGGGCCAGATGGAGGACGGGACTGCCGAAAGACAGCTTCAGCTCTTGTGTGAAGGATGGGTACGGCTCGTCCTCGTCGAGCTCCTCTTCTTGGGCATCATAGCGCGGCTTGTCCTTGTCGGAAATGTCTTCAGTTATGAGAGATTTAGTCACGTCGATAGGATGGTTCCATTCGGTGTGCTTTGCTCGGGAGCCGGCGAGGTCCTTGACGCGCTCGGTGACAGTGCGTGACGAGGGTGCTAGCGGCCTGCCGCCTCTCCAGAGGATGTGAAGGCCATGGTCGTATCCAGAGATGATAATGTCGGCACCGCGCGGGCTCTGTGCAGGGTAGACTCTGGTGACGTTCAGTCGGTGCGGGCACTCGTAGCTATACACTTTTGTTAAGCATTGCTGGCTGGGGGGTAGTAGTGGGGGCGCATACTTGAGGTGCATCTGCTTGCCATGACGGGAGACTCGTGGCTTCTGCAGCTTATCTGACGAGTCATAGGCAGTTTTTTCCATGGTTGGTGTGTGAATTGGTTGTGCAAAGAAACAGCATCAACTTGTCGCTGTTTAGGACGACGAAGCTGTTGACGCGCTCAGGGAAGGTGCAACCGAGCCAGCGCGCCGACCAACAACGAAACATTCAAGCATGAGAGACACGATTCATCTGCTCCCTGCACATCCAATTGTCTACCACAACCTTTTCGGAAATCACTGACAATCTGTCAAAATCCAGTCGTCGTTTTGGACGCATCTCGCTAGAATTGGTCTCCGCCCATCTCCAGGACACAACAAACACTTTCACGCTCTGGCCAATGGAGTTTCTATAAACATCCAAATATTCGACAATAATGTGTATACGTCTCGCCACATTCTCTCCTGATTCATGGCCGATTTCTTGTCTCTGGGCATCCACCGCCCCTCTGCTTTGCCCTACCTGATTTCTGAATCCGTCCTCCCTGAGAATCCTACACCAAACGACTATGTCTGGAAAGTCTACCCAGGTCCCTCGGATGATTCTGAACATGAAGTTTTATACACATCAAATTGTGTAGTATGGTCACAGGATGGACATGTCCGGAAAGTCTTCAATTTCGACTCAGCAAAGCAGCCTGTCAGCCATGCTCTGATAACCAGATTTCGCAATGACCCGCTACCCAAAACCTCTGCTTCCCATGCCGCATCAAATCATGTCATTTCGTACGCCACAACAGCCTACGCATCCAGATGGGGCACAAAGCCTCAGCGCGATCCTCGAAATCTACTGTCCTTGAGCACTAGCGACCCACATGGCTTCAATCGCGCTTTGGTTATCATCTCGAAGTCTGAGATGCACATTCACTATCTCTCCGGCTCAAACCACGTACTCAACGTACCATTTGACGTCGAGAAGGCTTTCCCTGCCATCGGTGGTCTTGTCGTCCAGAGAAGGGCTGCTATGGTCACCAAGGAGCCTCCCACCCCTACCACGCCTGCTCCGCCTCCAAACTCGTTTAACTCTTCTCAACCATACTTATTTTCTCAACCAAAGTCTCCAGAGCTGAGGGCTAATCGCTACCGTCCAAGTGTCCTGCCTCCTAGTCCATCGACTAACTTCAATCTCGACGCTTTGTTCCAGGACCTCAACAAAGGTTCAGGATCACAGATGATCGATGAACTACCGCGATTCTATTCGTTGGAAAATCCTCTGTCGGATTTAGCTCCTGTCTCACATGCCAGCGTTTGTCGCCAGCCCCGATTTCCTCGTCCTGGAGCTCCGAGCGGTCCTATAGTTGAATATGACATGCTTGATCCTGCGGAAGAGCTTGTATATGTATCATCTCAGGACGAGCTTGCGGAGACTGCAGATTCCGAAGACGCCCCTCTCTTTCTAATGGTCACTGTCAACAGAGAACTGGGCCAAATTACCGTCTGGCAAGCATGGTATCTGGAACCTCCGAAGCTCTCCGACCTATTGTCACAACGCGCAGCACATCAGGCAGCTAAGGCTAAGCGTCCTAGTTCTGTGATGACTAGCCGTACAGCGGGTGCCGCTACTCCCGCTCTGAAGCACCGCGATCATCGTGACAGAGTACGCGAAAGTTTTGCTGCTTCTATGAGATTGTCTGTCGCTTCGACCACAAGACCGTCGCAAGACGATGAAGAGGTTATGGCATCGCAAATGGACCCAGAGTACCTACTTAAAAAGCCTTCTCGCGGTCTCAGAAGAGTCAGTTCCATCCTCTCGCGAGGTGATGTTGGCAACTCAGATCCATCGATCAAGCAGACTGCTCTTGGTGCTAGCTTCAGCGGAGCTGGACGTAGATATCCTTCAATGGGGAGCTTTACTGATCGTGATCGCCGAAGTTTTGGAGGCAATCAAGTGCTTCGTAAGAGTCGTGCATCAACACCAGGGAGTCTCTTCAGCAAAAGCATCGGGCCGGACGACGCCACTGAAATCGAAAACAGTCGGATGCAAGACTACACTGACGAGTACGAGAGTGCTGAGCGATTGATTGGAGCTACGCACAAATCCGCCGGTACCGAATCTGTTCTAGGCTCCTCGCCTGACGGACTCAGAAAAGAACTTGTTATTCGCAAGCTCGACGTATTCATGGCCGACGTATCGAATTTCGGGTCCGCCGCGATCGAAGATCTTGTTAGGGTCTTTCCACTGGCCCATCCATCTCAATCTGATCAAAGCAGTTCTTTGATCTCATTATACATCCTTGATGTGTCCTCGAAGTCTATGACAACAGTCAAACTGCGCGTGCAGAAGAAAAATGCATCAAACCCTCAATCAGGCAAAGATGCGTCAACACGATACATGCCTATACCTTTTCTGTGCGACCGTAATATAACACACCATATCGCCGATATCACCAAGCTTCAGGATGGCCGAGTCACAGCCATTGCCTACCTTTCAGTCAACTCTCATGAACTCGGAATAATACCCGCACGAGGCGTCACATGGTCACTCCCAATCTCGCGGCACGTACGTGTATCGCATCCTTCTAATGTTGCAAGCATCCTGCATTCAAGAGAGACTGCACAGAGTTCGACTCCGCTGCAATGGCCGTGCAAGTTACAGCACTCCGGAACTCATGGTAAGATTACTCTGGCCACATCAGATGGTCTCCAGAACCGATTTCAGATACGACTTAGTCCGCGTTCTACATCTGTGCGCCAGATCCTGGAGTTGTGTCAGACTGCGCTTCCGGCGAAAGAAGGAGGTTCAATTGCAGCCATTTGGTGCAACATACATCACCGCTTTGCAGCTGATGAGACACAAGTGACCAGCAGTCTTGATATTGAATGGGAGGCAATGATCGTAACTCTCTTCGCTTTTGCAGTTGGTTCAATCGGAAGGACACTACGTGGCAATCACAGAAGCAAATCTTCGACGGCGGACGGAACCCGACTTGGTATCTACGGAAGCCAATTGCGAGCCCGTAACCTGAAGTCAGACCTTGACAAAATCACATCACCTGCGTGGAGCTGGCTTGAGAAGCCTACCACGAATTCCAAGCTTAGTGCCATCACTCCGAGATCAAGGCTTAGAACTCCTCGGAGCACACATAAGGCTAAAAGTCACTCCTTGTCCTTGATAGAGTACGAGATGATGGCCAGTCACTTGTTGCATGACATTGCGGTAGATGAACTGGATTGGCTGGTGTCTTCTGAATCCGCCAATTCACGTTATCTTTGTTGCACCAAGATTATGCTTGTGCTGTCCCTTTTCAGAGAAGAGCAAAAACTCAATTCACTCACAGACGATGCAGAAGGGAAGGTCGCTAGTTCTATCTCTGCCATTATCGCCCAATTCGGACAGTGGCTCTCACTCGATTCATGGTCTTACAAAGCCGGCTCTCACCACGAACCAGATAGCGAAATCAGTGACTGGGAGTTGTCCTCGTCTACGATGAACACACCCGTCAAGTCCTTGCAGAGTACCTGCCCACTTCCTCAATCCGTTTTTGCTTGGGTCGAGAGGAACTTCGTCCAAGGAGTATCAGAACCATTCTTGGATGTTGAAACTATTGCCTGTCTGTGGACAGATACGCCGCCTACCACACCATCGAAACTCGCAGAAGAAATTTTACCGCGATTGACATCTTTACGATCATTGGCTGCTCGTTTCTCTGCGATCAAAGCCTCGCCAAGTGCTTTGGTAGAAACGATGAAGGACGCAAAATTCGGCTCTGGAGCTTTCGAGACGCTACCTGAGGGTGTACTTGCTCCACTCCGGGAAGCTATCAGTCGTTGTCAGACAGCACCCCCAACTACATGGTCCTCGGATCTCCTAGAGTTCGTCGCACGTGAGGATCTGATTGGACTTTCGCAGTTGAACAAGGACGCCAACCGTCCGTCGAGCCGAGGGGCACCATCCAACGTATTGGTTCCACACGATGTGCAGACCATTTACAGTTCTGCTGATCGTGCTCCCCTCGCAGCAAAGACACATGAAGCAGAAAGGCACGCAGTAATTTCGCTCATCTTCTCCGAAGATCGCCGCTTCGTTGATGCTGCTCAGTTGATGAACCCAACCGCAGTTCAAGTTGCCGAATGTCCGCCTCAACCTGAATGGTCGGAAGTCGAACATTTGGAACAGCAAAAGCGAGTCATGCAATGGGTCATGATAAGAACACTTGCATTGTCCCCTGGAGATGGTATGATTCACTTTGAGAGCCAACGTCCTCTGATTTCCGAGAAGTTCCATATCAAAGGCTTCAGTACGTCATGCCAGATGAAGCCGATGGACAACACCATTAGTGCGGATCGTAGTGGTTTTACGGAGGAGAAGTTCGCCTGGACTTTCTTCCACGCTGGTGTTTCTGCAGGGTTAAGCATCTCGCGAAATGCTACTGGCATTGATACTTCATGGATTGTATTCAACAAGCCTTCAGAACTCAACAACCGCCATGCTGGATTCCTTCTCGCTCTTGGTATAAATGGTCATCTAAGAAGTCTTGCTAAATGGCTAGCATTCAAGTACCTAACTCCTAAACACAACATGACGTCCATAGGTCTTCTGTTGGGATTGTCGGCATCATACCTCGGCACCATGGACACGCTGCTTACTCGAATGTTATCTGTGCATATCACGAGAATGCTTCCTCATGGTGCTGCTGAGCTCAACGTTTCACCAAGCACACAGACTGCTGGACTGATGGGCATCGGACTAGTATACTATGACACGCAGCATCGACGAATGAGCGAGATCATGCTCTCTGAGGTTGAACATCGTGAGATTGAGGATCCAGGAAGTACAATGGACCAGTTGCGCGACGAGTCATATCGACTTGCTGCAGGGTTTGCTCTCGGGTATATTAATATCGGAAAGGGTCGAGTTCTTCGCGGCCTCCATGGTATGAACCTTCTGGAACGCTTATTAACAGTCGCCATTGGTCCCCGTCCCGTCGAACTCGTCCATGTGGTTGACAAGGCCACTGCCGGCGCGGTCGTTGCGATAACTCTGATCTATATGAAAACTGGAGATCAGTCAGTAGCACGCAAGATTGATATACCCGATACCATCACCCAGCTCGAGCATTGTCGTCCAGACATGCTGCTTCTTAGGACTGTTGCAAGCCACCTCATCATGTGGGATGAAATCAGCGATGAATCTGGCTGGATCCAGAAGAATCTTCCCAGCGAGTATTCGCACCGCTACTATGGCAACAGTTCCACAGACTCAATGGAGATGACGACTCTACCTCAGCTACGAAGCAAGGATGTGCCGGTGTTCAACATCCTGACTGGTCTTGCCTGGAGTTTGGCCCTCAGATTCGCGGGCAGCGGTAATGAACGAGCGCGAGACCAAGTGATTGCAGTCCTCAAGTCATTTATTGCAGTTTCCAAGCAGGATGCATTCTTTTACGATGCCAAACTAGCCAGAGCGACGGTCAAGCGCTGTATCGATGTATTGGCACTTGCTATGGCTACAATCATGGCGGGTACTGGCGATCTCCAGAGTTTCAGATATTTACGCTCATTGCATGGCCGAGTTGACGCAGAGACTACATACGGATCGCATCTCGCAGCTCATCTGGCAATTGGCACTTTGTTCCTAGGCGGTGGCACATACACGTTTGGAACGTCCGACTTTGCAATCGCATCATTGATGTGTGGATTCTATCCTCTCTTCCCAAGCGATGTCCTCGACAACAGGGTACATTTGCAGGCTCTTAGACATTTCTGGGTCTTTGCTGCGGAGCCTCGCTGTATTGTTGTGCAAGACGTCGACACGAAACGGCCCATTCACGTCAAGCTCCGAGTTGTGACACGAGACGGTAGACAGAAGCAGATGACTTCTCCATGCTTACTGCCAGAATTGGGTACGATCTCACGCATCAGCACAGACGATCCTACTTACTGGCAAGTCACACTCGACTTCGCCGCCAATCCAAAGCATCTCGCCACCTTCCGCCGCTCGCAAACAGTCTACGTGCGTCGTTGTCCGCCAGGCGAAGCTTCAAACAGTGTCTTCAGTACCACTTTATCGGCATTGGTAGATGCCCAGTCAAGTCTCGGCGGCCGCCAAATGTGGGAGTGGGTTCTCAATCTTCCTGCCTTCCAAGACTTCGATCAAGCAGACTGTGGACTGCTCTTGCCTTCTGATCCACGCAGCGCGACGCACTTGGATGAAAAGCTGACATCTGTGGATAGTAGATTAGTGTTGAGTCGTAGCGTAGACTCCTCCAAAGCGGATACGCTATGGAGTCTGAGGTTACTGTTTGCATGGGCACAAGATGCTGCGAACAATGGGGATGGAAGATTGAGATGGATAGGCAAGCATGTGGTTGATATGTTGCGGGCGAGAGTGGCCGAGAAGACGGGGACCACATAGCTGTTCACCTGGGTAGATGCCATGTACTGCTCTACTATTATCGCTTCATCGTCAAAACCGTGCTTGGTCATGCTGGAGAAAGTACTTTTGTGTCTTGTGTGAATTGTGTGAATTGTATACATGTACAACGGAATCCCTCCTCCAGGATGGGAGAGGATAAGCCAATCAGGATGCCCCTCGAACAGTGAAGTTCGTACGAACTCTTCTGGTATGCCCACTCTCTTTCCACAACTGATTAGCCCTCGATCTTCGACCACGAAATCTTGCTTGCTGAAGCGAAGACTGCATTGGCGGGATTCACAGAGATGTTCTCGTGTGTTTCGCATGCTTGCTGAGTGCTCCTTGTACCTGAAGTCCCTCTCTTTCTTGGCTGTGGAAAGACAGCGGAGTGTATTGATGAGACGTCGATGTGTCTCATTTCTTTCATGGTTGGCGACTTCAATCGCTGGGTTCGGAAGTCTTGCCCTCGGCCTTTTCCTTTCTGCGCATACTGACATCCCAGTTGTAGACACGAGCAGTAGCGACCTCGAGCGTCTGTACGAAACCAAATTAGCACACGTCCAATCTACATGACAATTTAGACTTCGGGCAAAGAGTAGACTGACCGTAATCTGTTCACGCAAGAAATCCATATCCTCCTCCGCATTCTCCAACCCACTCTTCGCAGCCTCCAACTTGCCCTCCAACAACACCTCGGCCTCCTCCATCGGATACGCCAACATAACATTAGCACCCAACCACAGATACACCTCTTCAGTCCTCGGCACCTTTGCTTTCGCATACAGCGTATCATTCAGCTCAAAAAAGCTTTCCAACTCTTCTGCATTTTCATCCCTTGACTTCAAGAACTTTACTGTATCCAGTGTTTTGGAAATGTCGGGGATCTTTTCGCGTAGGCCGGTGGCTCGTCGGGAGGTGTTTACTTCCATGAATTGGTACTTTTGAATCATTTCGGAGAAGGACTTTAGGGTGGGCTCGACTTCGGCGCGGGTGGTGCAGTAGTCGGATACGGCGTCGACGAAGGGGGCGTAGGGAATACCGCGGGGGTTTGTGGGTGCATCGCTTTTTTTGCTGTACTGATAGTTAGTATGTCGTTGTTCGCGAGGAGGGTTGTGGTGGTATAGAAGGCTGGAGTTGGGAGCAATGTTTTGGAGGAGATTGGTTTGCGCACCTTGCTGTTGTGGCCATGTTTGCGGTATGTGTGATGGGAGCAAACGTGTTTGAGTTGCGGTGCGCTCTTGCCTGTTTACGAGCTATAGCAATTGCGCATGTGAATGTTGCTTCTGGATGTGGAAGTTACGTCGTGTTTGGAAGCTGTTTGCTCTTGCTTGCATCCGCATTTTGTGAGACTTATGCACGTCTCTATACTTGGCATAAGATGTGCACAAAGACCGATATGCAAGTACACAATCCGTGCACCGGCATAGTCATGCAAGTCGCTTACATGCGGGAATGCACGAGCCATACCAGCCATGCTCAACCTCACCTGCTTACATCAAGACATCCATGATGCGTTCATGACTCCACCTCCTAGCAACATGCATGCCCAGCCGAATATGCCCGAGTCGCATACTGCATTCCAACTCTATCTCTGCATGCAATAATGATTGAAAACCCCCGAAGGCGAAGCATATCACGAAATCACATATCGATTGTCGTAAATGGCGAAGGATGTTACTTTCGTAGGTACCTGGAGTAGTGCTGACATCCCCAGCGGAGCCGAGTCAAAACTCCCGGGGCAATCCTTTCGTAAACAGAGAGCAGGAAATAGATTTCCTATCTACGTCTTCGGTTGTTCCTTCTCTTGCCTCTGTTCGCTTTCGCAACGGGTCTCAATGCACGCTCTTTCACATGCCATTTCAAATTCATGGATCATGGCTTAGGCCTCGAAGTCCGGCCCTAAAACAGTAAGAGGTGGAGCCTGGTGCAAAATGAGCTATCTGCCAGTTGCCGCTGGAAGTCGCGGCTTGCAAATGGACCTTTCTCCGACTTCTCCATTCGTTGTGGTCCGTGGTGGGGTTGTCCGTACGTGGCGCCCGTTACTGTTCTTCCTGCCTCTGCTTTTCAGCTCTGACTTTCCTAAAGACTTTGTGACATGTGTATGTACCTGTACAGGTACTGTATCTTGACAGTGTACATTCTGTGGAGCACTTGCAGCTTTAATCTTTCTGCTATCCGGACAGCCACACCTTCTTCTTATACTGTGTAATAGCTGGTACTCGAGGGTCTGGATCGCCAATAAGGGTACTGATCTGTGTAGGTTGTTGTGGCTGGGAAGTTATTGATCCTGTCTTCCAGCCGCGGAAGTGTCGGGGCGCGCGATAGAGTTCGTTACTATGGGTATGGATGGTTGAAGACGTGCTATGCAGGGCGTGCGTATTGTACATGGGTGGTATCTGCCACTGATGATGGTAAGGGCTCTTTGACTTTCCGACCATCTGCAAGGTGATGAGAACGACACGGCCCTGCATTTAGCGTACAATATGTCGAGGTACGAGTGTACGAAGGAGGTCGATCATGTTGGTTATCTTGATTGCCCATGATCGTCGAGATGATGAAGCAAACTCCCCGGCGGCGTGAGTTCAGTTTGAGTGTTGAGATGAGTCTAAAGAGGCTCGCAAGGAAGGAACGCCTAGAAGATCGTTACCGAAGCAGGTGTATGGTGAGATTCAGAAGATGCAGGCTAACGAATGCAAGAGTCATGAGAGTGGGTTGGTTCAACCGTCCAGCTTGGATCGTTGCAGTGGAAAGAACGGACCATTTTGAAGGAAAGGACGGCAAAAAAAAGCGCAAACCAAACCAGCAAGTGCAATGTGAGTTGCAATGCATAATGGCAGGGGAAAGAGTGAATCAAACAATTTGAACAAGCACAAAAGAAAAGTTACAAAGATGGAAAGAGCATGTCACATAGAACGGTGGAGAGAGCGAAGTAGTAAAGA
Source organism: Aureobasidium sp. EXF-3400 (assembly GCA_024195585.1). Lineage (NCBI taxonomy): Eukaryota > Fungi > Ascomycota > Dothideomycetes > Dothideales > Saccotheciaceae > Aureobasidium > Aureobasidium sp. EXF-3400. The sequence continues at coordinate 94,583 of SWBL01000137.1, forward strand.
AAATCATCTGAGGTTGAAACACTATGTATAATAAAACGAGCAGACTGGTCGGCCTCTCGTACTGTAAAGTCCAAATTCATCAGAAACAATGAAACCGTGATCGTGAACCTCTCCAGGAGAATGTAAAGAAAATCAAACAAAAAGCATCCGTCTAGCGAGCCGACACCTGTATCGTTGCAAGCAAGTCGCAGAAACATAAACAATAGAGAAAAGGAAAGCCACACACGGCGGAAGAGTGAAAGAAGAGAACAAGAAACAAGAGTTAGCAACAGGCCTTTTACTCAGCCCAAGCAAAGACCATGTCAGTGACCCAATCATCATATCCTCCTCATCTCGTGGTAGGGTGTGGGAGTTGCAATCAACCTCAGCCCAAGGCAACCACTGCCTCTCAGCATCCTAGCATGAGCACCCTTCCGCCGTTTTTGTTTTTAGGAATTTTGTTTTAGTGTTTAGATCTGGAGACCTTCCTGGATCAGCTTGCCAAGCTCCTGAGCATGGGGGTCCTTCATCATGCTGAAGTGGTTACCGCCCATAACACCGAACTTCATGTCGGTACCGCAAAGCTGAGCCCAACCGTTGTCGGTGAAATCAGTGCGGTGGTTCAACAGCCACTTCATGGGTGCAGGGTCCTCCTCCTCAGCCGGGGGAGGGCGAGGGTCACCGGCGTTACCGGCAACACCATCACGGCACCAGATAGCGTAAGTCTTGATAGGCTTCAACGAGGGTTGAGGCTCGTAGTCGGAGAGCGAACGGATGGCGGCAGTGAAGTGAGGAAGCAGCCACTTGGGAGTCTTGGATGGGTCACCAGTACCAAGGAGACCGATCTCGTTGAAGAAGACGTGGAGGCGCTGAGGAAGGGGTGCGAGGTTGACGGGGCAAGGAGAGTCAAGGAGAAGGAGACGGTCGACCTCTTCGCCGTTGGCAAGAAGAGCCTGGGCAACAGCGTAGGCAATGACACCACCAGCAGACCATCCACCAATGATGTAAGGACCTTGAGGCTGGCGTCTCTTGATCTCGGCGAGGTAGAGAAGCGAGACAGTCTCGATACCACAAGTCCACTCAGTAGGGTTCTTCATGAAGGGGCAGTTGAGTCCGAAGGCAGCAACATCAGTGCCGATGTTGGGGATGCTGACATAGGATGTAGCAGAGCCTGAACCGTCGGGCAGAAAGAAGATCTTCTTAGTGGCAATCTTAGCGTTTCCCTGAAGAAGAACTGAGGTGGCAGCAGGGTACTTGGAGAGATCGGTGAGTTTGGCGTTGACTTTGTCAAGCTGGGGAGAAGTCTGCTTTGCGGCCTTGGGGGCAGGAGCAGCCTTGGCCTTGGGCGATGGGCGCATGCCGAGAGCATTCTCGATATCCAAGATGGTGGAGTTGGTGGAGAGGAAGGTGGAGGGAAGATCAACACCGGTCTTCTCGCGGAGCTCACTGAGGATGGTCAAACTCATCAAAGAGTCCATACCAAGCTCGGAAAGGTCTGCCTCATCGGTAAGCTCAGAGCTGTCAATGCCCATCTCCTGAACAATGATGTGGCGAGCAAGGCTGACTTCGCCAACCTCGGAGTCTGGAATCTCGCGAGAAGGAGAGTCGATGTCAGGCTTTCCTGCATCACTAGCAGCGATGCTAGGAACGGAGCTGGCGGGGGTGCTGAGGTCATCCTCGTAAGGAGTAGCGATGTCTGAAGGCTCGGACTCGTCCTCGGAGTCATCCTCAACAGGGCCAACGTTTCCGTCGAACTGAGAGAAATGCTTCTTCATCTCACCAACGGTGGGGTAGTCAGTGAAGAGAGTAGAGCTGATCTCCATGTCAAGATCCTCTCTGAACTTGGCAGAGATGGTCAAGGACATGAGAGAGTCAACACCAAGGTTCTCAAAGGCAGCCTCATCAACAAGCTCAGCCTGCTCGACATCAGTCTCGGTGGCAATGATTTGCATAACACGAGAAGTGATGGTAGCACCCTGGGGCTTCTTTGCGGCAACCTTCTTGGGAGCCTTAGCAGCCTTGACAACAGGCTTAGGGGCCTGAGCCTTGGGTGCAGCGGCCTTGGGAGCGGCGATGGCCTTGGGGGCAGCAGCAGGGGCAGCGGGAGCGGCAGCCTTAGCGGGTGCGCCAGCCTTCTGGGGAGGAAGGAAGACGTTCAGGACACGGCGAGGAATCTGCTGGAACTTGAGTCCACCGCAGACGGCGACGATCTCGTCACCCTCCATGATGTAGACATCACCTTGGTAAACGTTGCCGGGCTTAGGAAGCATGCGGACGTATGAGCGGTAGTTGCCTTCAGGAGTCATCTGCTTGGCGATTCTCATCGAACCCCAACCGTGGGAAATGCAGACGTTGTTGTCCGAGTCAATCAGATCAGTAGCGTTGACAATGAAGCCTGAGATGTGGCACATGCTATCAATCTGGTAAGGAGCTTGGTACCAATCACCATCGGAAGGTCCGTTCTGGAACTTGATGGAGGCGGTAGCCTCGGTGGTCTGGCTGTTGACAATGACCTCTTCCATACCACGGTACTTCTCGTCATAGTTGACGAAGCACTTGAAGAGCTTGTAAGCCATACCGCGCTGCATGACGTGGGCCTCCTGGGTCTTGGTCTTGGCCTTGAGAATATCGACCTGAGACTTGACCATGAAGTTGATACGCTCCCAGTCTTCGTTCCAGGAGCTGATGTCCTCAAACTTCACAAGACAGTGAGCGTGGTCCTGAATAAGCTTGCCATCGGGGGTGACACTTCTGAACTTGAGGTGGGCAACACCCTCGTCGAGGTCAGCCTTGGCCTCGAGCTGGATGTGCTGGCCCTCGGCAGGTTGCTCAAGCTTGGCGATGAAAGGCTTGGGGACCTCCATGTCGCAAACGTTCATGCCAATCTTAGGAGCAGAGGGTCTGAGCTGCTTGTAGAGGTAGTCGCAGACAGTCAATGCCATATCAGCGTACAGAGACGAGGGGCAGAGAGCAGTGTCATTGACCTGGTGACCGATGACAGCCTGGAAGAGCTTGGGCTCAGCAACGTTAGACTGGATGATGACGGTACCAGAGTTGGCCTCGAACTCCTCGTGCACAACCTTCTGGCAGGATGTGGAGAGACGCTTAGCAGGCTTCTCGACAACAGGAGCAGCTTGAGGAGCGGCCTCGATAGTCTTCTGGGTCTCGCGGACCTCACCCTTGGTAAGAGTCCAGTTGTTGTGGTAATCGAGCCAGTACTTCTTGTTGTCGAAAGAGTAGGTAGGCAGAGGAAGAAGTTCCTGAGCATCGTTGAACTCACGGTGGAACTCGTCGAAGTTGATCTGGACACCGGCGTTGAAGAGAGCGCAGACACTGGTGGCAATGGTCTTCCAGGGATCCTCATTGCGACGGAGCGAAGGAGCAGTGACGGTGGCACCGACCGAGGCCTTGACCATACCGGAGCAGACGGGGTGAGCGCCAACCTCGAGCCAAGCAGTCTTCTCATCGAACATCTTCTCCTTCTGGCCAGCGGTAAGGGCAGTCCAGAAGTTGACAGTCTCTCTGGCGTGTCTAGCGAGGTAGTCGGGGCCGATGATTCCAGCCTCAGTAATGACTTCGCCAGATAGAGGAGAAAGAACAGGGACAGCGGGCTTGTTGAAGGTGACAGCAGAAGCGACCTTCTTGAAAGACTCGAGGATGGGGTCAACCTGAGCAGAGTGGAAGGCGAAGGGAACGTTGAGCTTGGTAGCCTTGAAGCCACGGGCAGAGAGGGTCTCGTTGGCAGCACCAACAACCTCACCGCTACCGCAGAGGACGGTCTCCTCGGGGCCGTTGATGCAGGCAATCTCGGTCATCTTAGAACCGAGAACGTCACGAATGGCCTGGGCGCTGCCCTTGACTGCGAGCATGCCGTGGGTGTGAGGAGTGCAGTCCTTGACGAGGAGCTCAGCACGGCGACCAACAAGAGTGATCATATCACTGGCAGAGATGACACCAGCAACGTGGAGAGCAGCGTACTCGCCCAAACTGTGACCGATGACAGCGGTGGGAGTGATGCCCCACGAAGCCCACATGCGGGCAAGAGCGACCTGGATACAAGCCATACCAAGCTGGACCTTGACAGGAGAAAGAGTAGCAACGTCAGTGCCGTCGAGCAGCTCGATGAACGAAGGAAGGCCCTGGATGGTGGCCATGTTGTCGAGCTGGTTGATGTCCTCACGGAAAGGCTTGAAGTCTTGGTAGAGCTTCTGACCAAGAGCGGTGTACTGCGAGCCCTGGCCAGTGAAGCAGAAGGCGGTCTTGGTAGGAACCATGGGGACGGGGCTGTAGGTATCCTTGGTCTGAGCCTGGAGAGCATCGGCAACCTTGGCGATGTCACCAATGGGGAAAGCGATGCGGTAGTTGTGCTGAATGCGACGGGCAGTCGAGGTGTAAGACAAACTGGGGAGAGTGGTCTCGGGGTTCTCGGCAAGGTAGCTCTGGAGACGCTGGATGTTGCTCTTCAAGGCAGCGATCGAACGAGCAGTGACAGTGACGGGCAGAGTGCCTCTGGGGTCGACAGCCTTGGGAGCCTCACGGAGAGGACCGTCCTCGAGGAGGATGGCAGTGTTACCACCAGCAGCAGAGAAGTTGTTGAGGAAGAGCTTGCGCTTCTCAGCTCCATTGCGGGGGAAGTCAGTGTGCTGCTGGGGAATGTTGACATTGCGGTCTTTCAGATCCTTGGGGAAAGACTTGTTGATCTCGCCCTTGATACCAACGTTGGCAGGAATGGCGTTCTTCTTCATCATCATCAAGACCTTACAGAGAGAGTTGATACCCGAAGCGGCCTCACCGTGACCAATGTTGGCCTTGATGGCACCAAGGTAGAGCTTCTCCTCAGGCTTGCGCTGACGGTGACGGGGAGCGAAGACGTTGGTGACCGAAGTCATCTCGATACCATCACCGGCCTGGGTACCAGTACCGTGCATCTCGACGTAGCTGATCTCGTGAGCATCGACACCGGCGTTGGCAAGAACCTTCTTGTAAAGGAACTCCTGGGCACCAGCGTGAGGGTGAGTGATGGAAACGGCCTCAGCAGAGTGGTTGGTGGCAGCGCCAAGAATGCATCCGAGGATGTTATCCTTGTCGGCAAGTGCATCCTCGTATCTCTTGAGGACAACGGTACCAACACCATCACCACGGCAGTAACCGTCGGCAGCGTTGTCGTACGTCTTGCAAGAACCAGTCTTGGACAAGAACTGACCCTTGGAAAGACCAGAGAAAATGTCGGGGTTGGTAAGAACGTTCAAACCACCGGCGCAAGCAGTGTCGCAGTCGCCAGCCCACAGCGAAGTGCAAGCAAGCTGGATAGCGGCCAAAGACGACGAGCAAGCAGTGTCGATCGAGAAAGAAGGACCGCTGAACTTGAAGTAGTAGTTGATGCGACCAGGAGCGAAAGCACGTACACCACCGGTGATGAAGTAGGTGTCAACGTTCTCGGAAGCGTTGATTTCACGCCAATCGTCAGAGGTCTGACCGTAGAAGGTACCGATACGGTGGAGCTTGGTAGAGGGAGTGCGGTTGGGAACGTAACCAGATTGTTCAAGAGCCTCGTAGGCGGTGACAAGAGCCAGACGACCCATGGGATCAGTCTGAGCAGCTTCACGAGGAGACATGTTGAAGAAACGAGGGTCGAAAAGACCAGGCTCATCGATGAAGCAACCGTAAGGAGTGTGGGACTTGTTCTTGCCCTTTCCGGAAGGATCGCAGTGAGCGTCGGCGTCGAAACGGTCGGCGGGGATCTTGCGGTGAACATCGAGACCCTGCTCGAGAAGAGTCCAGAGAGCCTCAGTGCTGGCAGCGCTGGGGAAACGTCCAGACATACCGACGATGGCAATCTTGTCGTTCTGGGTACGACCATCAGCGGCATCAGTGATGGCGGATTCCCAGGCAGAGTGGTCAATTAGAGAGACCGAGGACTGGCCGCCAGCCTTGATAGCTGAGACGAGACTGTTGGAAACATTACTGACACCGATGCAGAAGACCTTGGCGGCAGCGTTGGTGTTGGCAGTGATCTGGGAAACGCTCTCCTCGAGGAGGCTATTCCAGCTAACGGGGGCTCTAAGCATGTCGTTCAGGGACAGCTTGAAAAGCTCGTAGGTGTTCTCGGCAATGTGGCACATGCCAGTCGAGCCAGAGTGGATCAGAGAGCGAGGCTGGTAAGCCTTGAGGAACTTGGCAGACTCCTCTCCAATGATGGCCTCGATGTCGGCACTGCTGTAGAGGTGCTCGGCGTGGTAAGGAGCATAGACGGGGATCCTGACGCGGTTGTTCTTGCGGACAGCCTCAGACTCCTCGAAGAAGCGCTTAGTGGTGGTGGGAGGACCGCTGATGGTAATGGCCATGGTGCTGACAGCGCTGATGTAAGCGTGGCTGGTGGTGGGAATGCCAGCAGCCTCGTGGAAGGCGTTCAAAGCATCCTTGGCGGACTGCTCGTTGATGCCAGTCACAATGGTGGACCAGCTCTCCTTAGACATGAGGTCCTGGCCCAATGCAGCTCTGGCGTTGTTGACGCGGACACCAGTGCGGAAGGCAACGCGAACAGTCTCAACACCGAGAGTGACGAGCTCATCAAGAGTTCTGGCAGAAGCGACGGCAGCAGCGGCGAGAGATCCAGTGCAGAGAGCGAGAATGCGAGTGTTGGCAGCAGGAGGAAGCTCGTTGGTGTTCTCAGAGAAGTATCCAATGTAGTGACCAAGCTGAGCGATGGTGACCAACGAACTTTCAAGGTGGGGAATCTTCAAACCCTTCTCATAGTAAAGATCAACCAAGTTGTTGAGGGTCATGAAATCCGGGATGGCATCGCGTTGAGGGCGCGAGAGTTGGGCAATCTCTGCGCGCATAGCAACGACGGTACGCTCCAAGAAGTTGAGTACAAGAGCATTCTTGGTTCTCAGGACTACCTTACGGAGCAGAGGGTACTGCTCGGCGGTCTGATCGCCAAAAAGAAGAACGTTCGACATTTTGATGAGATAAAGCGGGTTACAGTGTAGTTGTTGATGAATTAGGCTGATTCGTAGTTGGATTGTTGTAGAACGATAGTGCTGAAAGGAGTCGATATTCGATGGACGTGGCTAAGGTCGATAGAATATGATGAGGCGTGGTAAGAAGGATGGATTAATGTGATAGTAGACTCTGGCTTTGAGTGATACTATACAATGAAACGAAATGTAGAATACTTGAGATGTGGGCTGGACGTCTCGAAGTAACAAGAGAGGATGAATCGGATGAGAGAAAGGAGACACAGAGCTTGGGAAGGAGGAGGATATATATTGTCAAGTTGAGTTGGGAGCTCAATAATTGTCCGGAGGTAAAACCACTGGCATGAGATCGAGCGATTGTGTATGGAGGCCACTAGTACCGGCAGCGGATCTTCGCGAAGCACTGATACTGCGAGGCTACGATGACCACCTTACAGCCGCCGGAACGTGTACAGCCAGCCTTGACCCATGTTCCTGACGTGAGGAGAGTGATGTCGACAAGTAGCGGAATTCCGCAGAGGGTCCACTGTTGCGGTATGGAGACTAGCCAGCAGAATGCCATGCAGAGTCGCAGGAATCTCCGACCATACTATTGATAGGCGCAGGGAAGCGAGCCCGACTGAGTTCAGCGGTTGGGTAGCGTCAAGTCGAAACCAGATAAGAAATGTGAGACGATGCTGGGTTACAGCGATCTGATGTGTGGAGAGCCGCAGCTCGAAGTCCGTCTTCCCTTGCTTGGTTGCTCGAACCAGTAAGGCCCGATCGACAGAAATAGAGAACGCTCAGCAAGGTTGCAGAACATGCAGCAAGTGACTATCGCAACCGCAAAGAGGCCACTAAACTTACTGTTGGGTCCGGAGTATTATTTGCACGTCCGAGAAGCTTGCGGAGCGTGCATGGTCGTGAACGTCAAGTCCATTCCCAGAGAGATGTTGCCACCGGAGGTTTACTAGTCCATTATGCGATTTGAACATGGAGGATACATTTGGTGTGCATTTGAGCCAACCCTAACGCCCGTGGACCGTAGCTGGCATACAGCGCGAGGATTGTGGATCGCCGTTCCAGAAAGCTCACCCAAAGTTGGAGGCATAGCTGAGTGTTGGAGGTACAGTACGGTCAATCATGTCGCATCATCATGTCAGAGCGACCGATTTAGTTTGGCAACACCAGGCTGAGGGCGTGTTACTCGCACACATATCTGAATCTGGCTATCACGCAAGACGGCGGAAGCTGTAGAGGAACTTGAGGCGGCCATTGTTTTGTGGGGTCCTATTGATGGCACGAATTCTTGACAGTGCGTGGCGCGCCGTCCGGGACAGTGAAAGCATCATCCAATCGTGTCCGCCGCTCCGGCTTGCCGCAGCTTGGCACCCGGCAGCTTCTTCGCACGTTGCTCTGTCTCGACGTGCCACAGCATTTTTGAGCAACACCAGAGTCGTCTACAGCTTAGACAGCCAACAGCCTGATTGGAAATACTACAAGTCGTACTCGAGAAACACATGACGAGTGTCTCTTTCTCACATCAGATCGTCCACGTGTGGTTCGCCTCAACCTCGAGTAATTCATGACTATGTTCAACCCCCAGGCGAGCCTTGTGTACCCTGGCTCTTTGCTAAGCATTGTCAGAACCGTCTCGAACCACCGCCCATGCTTGATTTCCATATTTTGATCCTTGGGTAGGAGTTTGTATCGATGCTCGGTTCGCCAGCATGCAGCGTGCAGGACCATACCTAAGCTCTGTTTGGAGCCTTGCACATTCGAGAAGAATGCCCTCTCACGCAGAATCGAAACGAGGAGGTGTCATCAGATGTCTGTATTTCCTCAAACTGGTCACGACTCACCACTGGGATCAGTGCTTCGCACCCGCCAAAAATAATGGCGACTGGACTCTGACCCGCGTTTCATCGATTCATGGCTCGTGCTTCGAAGCAGCAACACTTCCAAACCACAACCTATTAACAAACTGTCAGATGTTTCTCAAGTTATTCTCAGCTACAGTTGTCCTGAACCCCAATACCGTGCGTTTCGAAGAACAACAGAAACTTTTCGAACAAGAGACGCAATTCGACTTTCGCTTGGGCCAGCATCGACCGTGGCAGACTAGGCCCTCATCTGTCAAACGGTACGGAGTAAAAGAGCAGATCTTAGTCTTGCATATCCTGCGTAGCGGTTGTCGGTCAATTCAACGATCGTAAGAGGCGCGTTGACCTTGCATAGAGCAAGATTGTTCATGACGCCGATATCAAGCCTCATGCAAGCAACCGAGATGTGCATGGGTCTGGCGCTATGGCGGTATATCATGATTTGGTTTGATATCGACTGAAGCCAGACGAGCGACAAGCGGACCGCAAAGCAGTTCCTCGTGTGACAGACACTTGCCGTCGTTCGTCATTGACACCTCAACTCTTTGCCTGCTAACCTAGTGAGTCTGGACTGTACTTTCAACGGAGTCGCTCTGCGCAACAACAGTTGTGCGTTGAGAATCAGGTTGCCAGCACAAAGTTTGCAGGGAAGAATGCATAATGACTCGACATCGAGTTCTAAGCGTCATCAATCCTGCCCCTGGGCCGCTCCTGACGTTGGGGAGACCCTGGCACGTAGTCAAATCGTCTTACCCTCTATCTCGTTGAGGTCGGTTCCAAACATGGTTACGACCTGCAGAATAGAAGTGTCATTCGAGCATTGTCTAGATACTGATGATCCAGGTTGAAGTGGTGCGAGTTATCAAGCGGTCAGACGGTATTCAGTATCAATTATCTCAGCACGTGGCAGGTAACCACACCTGGAAAGTCGTACAAGATCGTATCGCAGCATCATAGAATCGCCCTTCTCACGTTTTCACAGATGCAGTGCAACCTGAAAGACCCGAAACATAGGAATGTGGGTTTTCTAATGTTGCTCTGGGGCTCAATAGAACAAGCACGAGGCGTGTTGTGCAACACACCGTATGAATGGATTCTGGTGTGCTTGATGCCGTGCTCGGTACGAGGACACGAGCACGCGCGTGCCTTTTGAACGAGGACATATAGCGCACGGGGATATTGAAAGTGGTCTATCTTGAGCTGCTTACCATGACTGGCATGCTTGAAGACGAGCCGATAGCCCCAGGATACGAAAACGGCGTACGCACGTACTTGCAGCTGCCGTGTTGTTTTCAGACCACTACAGCTCCATATGTACCTCAGATATGCGTATTGATCAGCGAAGGATGAGGCAATCGATTCGTCAGGCTGTACAACCTCTAATCACTAACACTGCTATTTCAAGGAACCCACCTGCATCGCATCGTAAAGATCCTGAAGGACCTTGAACTTATAATAGAGAAAGGTACGGGCGCGTCAAACACGAGCTAAGGAGAGGGGAAATTCTCTTCGAGAAGGGCAGACGTGGCCGGTTACAAGCACCGCCAATATTGATCCCCTCTCAGCATCTGCAGGTTTCCCGCAGGAGGATTACAGCAAATAGAATACGAGCATCCACTGCCCACTTGGCATGACAGCTGGGAAGAAATCCTGAAATGAAAGGGCTTGGCTTGGAATGGGGGTCGTTCATTGCTTATCCAGCGGTACGAAGAGAGTACATGCATATAGCCTTATGCATATGCGGGTAAAAGCGATACATCCCGGCCCTTTCTTGTAGAAGTCAATTGTAAGCCAACTCAGCGAAATGTCAGCAATTTGCCCAGCCAGTAGAGGCATCTTGCTGTTACCGCGTTAGGATGCGTTGTACGCATTCGATAGGCTACCGAAAATTTATGGACGTCGGTAAGCGATTGAGAGTGGTGAAAGGGCAAGGGGCAACGGACATTTTTGTCGAAGGAATGTTGCGCAAGCAGGTTTGACTTGTGGCTTGAGCTCTAGCCTTCTGCTTTGGAACGAGTGCAAGAGTACCCGAATCATATCAAGCACAATACATCCGTTCCGCCATCTGGAGAGAGCGAGATATGCATATCGCGCAGATTATCAGCTAGCCGATTGCCGTCTGTTGAGGACAGGCGGTTGGCGCCTTTGCGGCACGTTGCAAGTTAAACTTCCGCGAAGCTCTCCGCAGACCTCTTGTATTCTGTTGGCGGAGAAATGCTCCATCTCAAGACCGGAAGACTATTCAGATGGACTTGTCGACTAGTGCTTCAAAAAAATCGCCGGTCGTAGATCACCCTTGTGTTTAGTTGAACAGATCTATCGTACCCCGGTTGCCGTGAGCCGCTTCCGGCTCTTGCAGCGTTGTTCGAACTGTTCCTTCGCTCGATATGTACCGTTTACGGCTCGTGGACAAGCCCAGGAACGCCCGCGTCTGCTAGCATCTCTGCCATCTCTTCGCTGTTGAGAAGCACTGGCTCAAATCTCTCAGCGCTCCACAACCTCGGCTGAGCAGAGGCCTCGAATGGCGACGGAGAGTGAAGCAAATACTCAATTCTCTATGGATATTGGACGGAGGGTACCGATCGTCAGTACATGTTACATAGGCTTCTGGAACTTGGCGTGAACTGCTGAGCTTGAGAGTTTTGTCTTTTAGATGACGGCGAAGGCGAGCTGGGTATCTATGAACAAAGGGCTGACAGCGGAGGATTTTCGCTCAGGCTTCGTGGTTGAGCAGGGCAGACCAAATACAAGGAAATCGTAGCGCCAGCTCGACTATCTCGAACAGACAGGGGAGGTCCCTGCGTGTGCGGGAACAAACAGAATGCAGCAGTGGGCGGAACACACTCCTCGAACAGCAATCGGCGATCTGGTTGCTTCTAAGTTACCCCAGAGTTGATCTCGAAACAACAGAGCCTCTGCTCGACGCCGGAGCTTTCTGCGACTCCGTGTCAAGTTCAACGTTGAGAAAACCGATATCTAGTAACAGTGGGGTCAGAAAAGTGTATCTATACACATACCCGATATAGGTTAGTCTAAAAAGCTTGGCCGAAGATCTCTTGGAAATCCTTGCACGCCCTGACGAAGGGCAACCCCGGCGGCTGAGGTCTTACTAACAGATCTAGAGCACGCTAGTGACACGTAGTGCCTGTCTCGTCAGCACTCTCAAGTGGTGAGCGGAGGATTCACTTGCTGCCCTGTTCGTTGTATATCCACCGTGCTACAAGGGTAGGTACAAGCACGATCACCGTGTTACTTACTCTATGTTGCTGCTCATAAGCTCTCCTCAGCAACCAGGACTCGACGGTCGTTCGTGCGAAGATCGTCATTGCGCAGATGCACGCACGCATCACCATTCTTCAAGGTATAGATATTCATGGCGTCACCTCCAGATACAAACGGCTCATGGCAGGGATGAGCTCCGGGGTGCTGCAGGCAGATCGAGCTGCACGTTAGCTGCTCTGCAACTGCCATGCTAGATCCAATCTCTCCGACTGTCGTTCGGATGGTGGCTGATCTGGCGCTCGCAGAAGAGGCTTGCGAGGAATTGATATTTGGATACGGCTCCGCTGTGTTACCTTAAAGCAAACTGCTTTCCTGACCTGACCTATGCTGACGCCATCATAGTACAGAGCGGGTCTCGACCCAATTGCTGAGTGACATCTATATACGGATAGACGCGCCGAGCTTGGCGGGCGTATGCCATAAGCGGCATCGTTGTGCAGGAGGGTTGGCCGTTTTGGGCCTTATCATGATGACACCCGATTGGCTTCATGTCGAACTGTGGTGCCAAGTGTGGTCAATCGCGTCTACTGGGGTTCCCAGGGTGGGTAGGAGAATTTGGAGGCGGGCTGACTCGTGCATGCGTTCGACGATAATGGGGCGGTTGGCGTGCTCGCAATGTGTGCCTCCGACTGGAGCCCATGCTTTGGGCCCGCATGAAACCATACGAAACGTCGCCCATGATAGCTTGATTATGCACCAAATACGTTCCGCCCCTGGGAACTCTGCCTCGCTTCGCTGGTACTCTAGTCGACAAGTCATGATGTGTCAAGGATCCGCAGACGAGCCCCAAGCTTTATGCTCCTCCCTCAGCTTTTAATATACCATCAGTGTATCCAACTCGGTCAGGCTGGTCCAACACATTAGTAGCACCTCTTCTGCTCACCTTTCACTCTCTCCTTTCAAATCGTTTCTCTTTCCTTCCATTTCTTCTTACCTTCCACTTCTTATTCTTCTTCTCTAGTGGATGTTCGGGTCTCCATTGACACTCTAACCCACCCCTCTATCTCACTATGGTTTTCTGCACATATTGTGGTCACTCGTTCACCAGGGACGAGCATCTTGAAAGACATATTCTCACCCGTATGTTCAACCGTTATCTCTATCGTGGAAGAACCTTACTCACCATCTCAGACACCAACGTTAAGCCCTTCAAGTGTTTCACCTGCCACATGTCGTTCGCTAGACGGTAAGCCGCCTTCTGCTTGGCAAGACATTCCAGAAGTAAAACTAATTCCATCTCCAGCGATCTTCTCCAAAGACATTACACCGTTCATGGCCGGGATCAAAATCAAGAGATCATCCCTGCTGCCAACGGCATGATCCCCAAGTCGGCTGGAAGAACCCCGATTGCATGCAGCAACTGCGCCAAAACAAAGACCAAGTGTGACAAGAAGTTCCCATGCAGTCGCTGTGCAGGCCGTAACCTCCGATGCACACTTCGTCCTACTCGTCGCTCATCCAAGAATGCCAACCGCATGGGCTTGATCACAGCCGAGACCATCGCCAGTGGTGTTGCCAATGGCATCCTTCCTCCAGACCAGACCGTGGCCGCCGAAGCAGCTCCCATGCCCGTTGCTTCTCCCAAGTCAGCCGAAAAACACATGCACCACAAGCCTTCAAGTCCTGGATCTGGTGTGCCTACAACCATCCCGGAAGAGAAGCACATGAACGACGTCTCTGCTCAATACTTCGAGCAATCAATGTCTAATGGTCACAGCCCTCCCACTCAACAGATCTCACCTCTGGCAACACCTAACTCCGGCTTCATCCAAGGCACGATGCCCACCTACGAAGACTTCATGAACGGCACCAAAGAAGACGATGCCAACCCTCGCTTCATGCTTGACTGGGGTCAGATGCCAATGCCCATGGGCTTCGACCACATGGCTCGTGCCGACTTGATGCTTGACCCTACTATGGGTTTCGATCCGAATCAGTTGTCATTGATGCCGCCCACTGAGAACACTCTGACCATCATCCCCGAGATGGCCAATGCTGGTGCCCCTCTAATTACACCTATCGAGACACCTAAAGTGGAACGATCGTTCGCTGAGATGGATCTTGGCAACTCCAACAACATGTTCTACGCTCATGCTAGACACATGTCGACTGCTTCGTTGGCGTCTAACGACGGTCAAGACATCCGAGCAGTTATCGCTGCCCAGGATGGATGGAACGTCTTCAGATGCACACCCACCGTTCCCTCGAGTTCATGTCCGACCACCGCCAAGATGAACCTTGAATGTCTAGAGCAGACCCTCAAAAACCACGAGGGCTGGAGCACTTGGGCTCCCACCTGGGATGAAGCCGACTTTGCTGGCGGTGAGAACTTGGCTGTCATGCAGCTTCATGAGAGCACGCGTGATAAGCTTCTCGCCATCACTCAAACATTCCTTCACAAAGCCCTCGAAACTCATAGGGAAGGTCAACAAGGTGGTCAGTCCCCGTCGTCCAATGGTGGCTCGAACTTTGTTCTTCTGCCCCCAGCCAGAGTCCTCGAGTACTTTCTTCGATCATACGCCAACAGCTTCGAGCGATACTACTCATTGACATCACGAGGCATCCTTGACGCAAACGAGCTGATGCATTGCTACAATGACAAAGCTTCTTGCCTCTTGGTACTCATGATGATCGCTCAAGGTTCGATGAACATCAGCTCTGTCGAGGCCAGATGGCTTGCTGGCGGTCTCACCGAAGCTTGCCGCATCTCGCTCTTTGACCTGATCGAGCGCAACATCACCATGGCCAGTGATCCGATTGCCTTGCACTCTGCTCTCCTCTTCACTTCTCAAGCTGCTTGGAGTGGAGACAAGTGGCAGATGGATATCGCTATGGGTCAGCGAAGCATGTACTTCCACATGTTGCGACACTCTGGTGTGTTGGAGGGTAGAGCGTTCAACTCCCCTCAGATCGATCATCAAGGCAATGCCGACTCTCTATGGACTGAATGGATTCAGCATGAGAGCCGCAGTAGACTCGTCTACTCTTGGGTTATGATCGACCAAGACCTTGCTCTCTTCCACGACACAGCACCACTCTTCTCTGTGACCGAGTTCGGTGCTCCCATGCCTGACTCCGATCGCTTGTGGCAGGCTAAGAGCGCACCTGAATGGTCTCAGATCTTCGAACAGGTACACGAGTTCTCGGGTGGTTACTCTTCTCTCGGCTCCGGTGCCCGACCCATGTCACTACACGACCTGTTCCGTCACTTTTTGGATGACGAGATGGCTTCGCTTGGCATCGGGATGACCCCTCTCCAGATGAGGTTACTCCTACACCCTCTCCAGTCAATGGTGTGCCACTACGGGCAGCTTATGAGCTGTTTCTCCGATTCACTTTCGTCACGCAACAAGACACGCACCGTCACTGCATCATCAACCAGATGCCGTCTTGAGGAAGTACAGTCACTGCTTCAACGTTGGTACGATATGGCCGACCGCTACCTTAAAATCAACCCTGTCTGCGCCGTCATGCAAGCCAACCTTGTCATGTTCCATCTCATCAGTCTGAATGCTGTCACCAATTTCCCTGAGATCGAGCGTTTGGCTCGTCGTGAGGGTTTCGATGGTACATACCAGCAGCTGGTCTGGACTCACAAGAGATGCATCGCCGATGTTGAGGAAGCTGTCTTCCACTGTGGCCAAGTATTGCGTATCATTCGTTCTATGCCCCGCGGCGTGCGTCCCCCTTGGTGGGCTGGTGCAGTTTACCGCGCCGCTCTCGTGCTTTGGACCGATAGTCTGATCAACAAGGAGTCCCCTGCGGCTACCGCTACTGGTGGCTTCCCCTCGCCGGGACCTACCTTTGCTATCGACTCATTGCCGGTCGATCACCCTGCCATCGTTCGCTTCTTGAGCAAGCGTGTAGGTCAGCCTGCCCTTAGCAAGAGGGACGGTACTCACATTCCAATGGACCATGGCATTACTGTCCTTGCTCACTGCGTTGAGATCATCGATGAAGGCACTTCCAACAGATTTGTCGATGGTGTCCGCAACAAGCTTGACCGCTTGATGAGAAGCTAGTTGCTCTCACTTCATGCTTTATGACTTTCTTTTTTCTTTTCCTTCTCACTCTCTTGTCCAAAATAGATGGGCATCATGTTATCGGTGTTGTTGGGCTTCGTGTTTGTTCTTTGCTTTGACGATAATGTCTTCGATACCAATGGGGTGGGCGAATCTGGACCGCGACGGAAGCGGTCAATGGCGTTTTGTCGTCCTTTAATGTTCTATTCCTCTTCTTTCAAGTAGAGCTTGATGCCAAATATCCAGTTGATCTTCTCTGAACTCTTTCTCCACCCCTCCAGTGTCTTTATTCCTATTCTTGTGATCGATCTTTCTCCATTCATCTTCTCAACTCCCTCCATCCGACGGTGCTTCTTCCCCTTTCCTTCCAGCCAAGATCTTTTGCTAAAGCCTTCTTTCGAGATGATTGAGACCAGTGTAATCAAGGTTGTTCATGGGATACTGCTCGATTGCTATGACAGAGATGACTTTCGAGCGTTCGAGTCCGTCTATAAGTCCGAGTATAGCAAGAGAACAAGCACTTCCAAGACTGTGAGAAACGACGACTTTATAACAACTCCTGAAACCGGACAACCAACATTGTCCGGTGCATGGATCAACATATTTTTGTTTTTGCCCCTGACACAACTGTGATGAAAATAGCAGATCAGACCAACAATGTCCGGAGGTGCACTTCGGAGGTGAGGAGGTCTCGTGTCTAGTGTGGTGATCCGGAATTCAGGAGATGACAACCTACCACCTCATCTCAGACCACAGTGCCTACTACGATCGCCATACTACTCTCAACGTAGTCTGGGACTCAAGCTGTAGTGAAGATGATATTGCTATCTGTATTGTCATGCTGTCTATGCTATCTGTCGTCCTGGAGAGCGTCGCGGCAGTGCAATGGCGATTCATGTTGCTATTTCGCCTCTCCCGACGGACAACATATTTCCCATACTTTCCCTCGTGCAGCTCACGAGTGACGAAACAGCGTTTCTGATCTCCTAGCTCTCCGGCCGTACGGTAACTGCTGACCGTGTTTCAGTGGCCTCCATTCATGCGTCCTCAGAGGAAGGGACCACTACCCCATGGAGTCCCGCAAAAAGATTGCCATTGTGGTGACGGCTATTGGTTCTGAGCAGGTTTCTCCACGCCTGGACATGGCAGAGACACACTCGTCTTCGTAAAGGGCTCCGGTAATGGCTCAGTAGTCGTAATGTTGGGTGAGAAAGGTTCCAGGAAGCGCTGCAGCGGACTGGGCGGGCAGCCGATAACGATCCGGAGCTACAGTCGCACTGCATGATGCACGGCGTGCACAAATTTATCCAGAGATATCCGTATATGTGACGACTTCGAAAGGAGCATGACACTGCTCACTGCAGACCAGAACGAAAGACCAGGGGGTGGAAGGCCACGCAATTGTACGTCTGAACAAGGTCGATTTCCAAGGCGGCTTTCCAAGTCTACCAGAGCACGGGACATGCTGTCATACCAAAGATAACAAACACTCACCCTCTCGCCAAGCACAATCTGACAACGATCCTCGAAGTCTCCAAGGCTCAGCAGAGCCACCACGAGCATGGTATCACGTTAGGCAAACACGTTCTCTTGCACTCCAATTTGTCATGAGTACTGGATGTCGTCTCGCTTGGCCACCATCACCACGTTGCTGACATACGGTACATGTCGTGTTCTTAGCATACCATTGCCATGGAAGCAGCTCAACAATCCTGCTGTAGCATTGCCCGCTTCCGTGATGCTTTGGCGAGATCTTTTACAGGGGTCATTTGGTACCTGTACCTTCCACGACTCGAGAAGGAAGCGACAGTTCGGAGCTTATGGGATTCGCCTCGACAGAGCTGAAGCTCAGGAATGCAGATACGAGCCTTGGTAGGCATCCTGATTCCTGAATACCGCGGGATTCCAATAGCGCCTCCAAAGGGTCCGGTAGAGAGGAGGCTCGCGAGGGGCGCAGCCGAGACCATCAGGACAACAAGCATTCAATAATTGATGCAAGCAACACTCTGCCAGCGCTTATCCCACAAGCCACCGTGCTGGATGTATCAACCAAATCCCCCCAACGCCGAGCCGCGCGCGAGGTGCAAACAAACTTCATACTTGGCGAACTCTGGAGGATCGGGCCTAGTCAGTCTACCCCACAGATTCAATCAAAACGAGCGAGCTACGAGAGCCGCCAACCGGGAGGCGCGATTCGTCGCGCCTCGACTTGTCCGTAGCCGGAAACATACCTCGAGGACGCGGGCACTGCCGGACGCCGTCTGGGAGCCAATCTGAAGCATTCAGCCGCACGATAATTCTCCGAGGGCTTCGAAAGCTAAACTTGGATCTTCCTGTGACAGACCTATGCATCAACTATTCCTGGAATGCAAAGGGCAACAAGAGGGCCAGACTTGTCTCGAGGAGACGGCAAGCAGACGACTGACAACAAGTTTAGAATTCTGGACGCAGATTTAGACATTCGCTGTATCTTGGGGTTTCACAAGCTGTTGCAGTGGTGAGGTAAACGACTATCTTCGGGAGCATGGATGGTCTGTTGAGATTCCGGCAATGATCGTCATCACTGCTGCACCCAAGACCTCAAGTCCGAACACTGGCTGTCGTTTGCGTCTGTGCTGAACGTCCATTCTGCAGCGGGCCCAGCACGAAGTGCCTGCCATCTTGTGTCCACGGTCGACTTTCTGCGTGTGGCCCTCCCGAGCATTGCTTGTCGATAATGCCTCTCCGAAACTCACACGGACGATTGAGAGCATGTTCGCTGCTCGCGCTTTCGGTGACTTGGCCCGGCGCGAAGATCCCCTTGCACACTTTCGCCTTGTCGCCCTTTGAAGCCTAGCTAGCTATCGATGAGGTTGGTACACTGCCATTTTCCTACGCTCGCTGCCCAGTGCTTCGTCTGATCCACTGCCTCTACCAAACCCGAGTGGAGCCGTCATGTTCTATCATTGGGATATTCTCCGAACAAGGGCTCAACATCTCGGAACTTTTGTGAGAACGAAAGAGCGAGCATCAATGGTATATAGAGGACTACAATCACCAGGCTAAGTCATTCTTTTCTCATCATCAATCACCTCCTCATCCAATCCACTACCCTACAAAGCCACTCGCTTCTATCACCACTTTCCCACCTTTACCAACCCAACCAACCAACACAATCACAATGTCTGCTATTGAGACTTCTCGCCTCGACGGAAAGGTCGCCCTTGTCACTGGCTCCGGTAAGTTTCCTTCTGCATCTTCGAAATATCAGCTCCTCTAACAAACATCAACAGGCCGTGGTATTGGCAAGTCTATGGCCATTGAGCTCGGAAAGCGTGGTGCCAAGGTTGTTGTCAACTACGCCAACTCTGCCGACGCTGCCAACCAGGTCGTCGAGGAGATCAAGAAGAACGGTACCGACGCCATTGCCATCAAGGCCAACGTTGGTGAGGTCTCCGAGACCATCAAGCTCTTCGATCAGGCCGTTGAGCACTTCGGTCAGCTCGACATTGTCTGCTCCAACTCCGGTGTCGTTTCCTTCGGTCACTTCAAGGACGTCTCCGAGGAGGAGTTCGACCGCGTCTTCAAGATCAACACCCGTGGACAGTTCTTCGTTGCCCGTGAGGCCTACAAGCACCTTTCCGTCGGTGGCCGCATCATCCTGATGGGCTCCATCACCGGTCAGGCCAAGGGTGTCCCCAAGCACGCCGTCTACTCCGGTTCCAAGGGTGCCATCGAGACCTTCGTCCGCTGCATGGCCATCGACTCTGGTGACAAGCGCATCACTGTCAACGCTGTTGCCCCCGGTGGTATCAAGACCGACATGTACCACGCCGTCTGCCGCGAGTACATCCCCGGTGGTGAGAAGCTCTCCGACGACCAGGTTGACGAGTACGCCAAGACCTGGTCTCCCATGCAGCGTGTTGGTCAGCCCATCGACATTGCCCGTGTTGTCTGCTTCCTCGCCTCCCAGGACGGTGAGTGGGTCAACGGCAAGGTCATTGGCATTGACGGTGCCGCCTGCATGTAAAGAGTTTCTCTCCCATCTCTTTTACACCAACACCCAAAACGACAAACCCCCTTTCATGAGCACAGTGCCTGGAGCACATGGATGGAACCAACCCAGCTTTTTCCTTTGTCTTCGATCATGAGCGGATGGCGTTCTCACTCTTACTGTAATGTGATGAAGAGGATTTACAGGTTGAACCTGGACCTTTTGATAAACAAAGCTATTTTATATTTTTAGACAGCACCAAAAAAAAATTGGACTTTCAGCATTTGAAAAATTATACCTTCTTCCTGAGCATGACTTTCTCTTGTTTATTCCAGAGGAAGCCGCGAAGTGATATCGTGAGACTTCTCTCTTCGCTACTGCCTCGATCTTTCTTGACACACAACAGTACGCTGAGCAACATGGAAGTAACGCAACGACTGTCTTCGTATCTGCATAGTTCCTGCTTACAGATGTTCATATGCAATCCGTGCTCTCTGCACCTCCTCCAATCATAAGATAATGGCTTCCTTCCTCATCATTTGAAGTCGTCGTTACCCAGGACCATACCTCACTGTTCTTCTCTTCCCTTGATTACATCTCACATCCCCTCCAACAAAGCCATCAAATCCCTTCTCTTCGCCTCCTTGACCCTCCGTCTCTTCTTCCCATTCTCCTGTTTTGCTTCTTCTTCATCTGCTGTCTGTTTCCTCTTTGCTTCCTCTTGCGTTTCGTCCCTCTCACTCTGCTCAGCATCTTTGACCCAACACTCGATCTCTTGAGTAGTGAACAGGATGTTCGTTGAGAGAGTAGGAGCTTGACGACCTAGTTGGATGAGAGACAGTGGTGTTGTAGAGGAAGTCGAGCACAGGGAAATGGTAATATAGCTATCCACCACATCCAGGTAATTCCTTCCTCGTGGCGAGGTCTCGAGGATGGTGTCTGCATGAGCGAAAAAGGCTTTTCTGGTTTTTTCAGTGTTTGATCATTATCAAGTTATCGCTGCAACAACGCAGGAACGAGGAAAGTGCAAAGAAGGAGCAGAAGAAGGAGCAGAAGAACATACCTCGTCATCTTCCATCGCTTCTCCCTTGCTATCTTCTTCGCTTCTCTGATGCTTACACCACACCGACTAGTAACCACCATCTCCAGCCTCGGAAAATGATTCAATTCTCCCAAAGTCAGTTCTGTGATACCCAATTGGAATCTCAAGAACAGATATTTCAAGCATGGAAACACCGTCTTGTCATACTTCGCCCCCCTGTTCCAGAGTCGTATGGTCTCATCATCCATCATTGATGTCTGTGCAGTAGATGAGGAATCTCCATTGATGTGTAGGGAGACGAGATTAGGGAGAGTGGAGAGACAGCCCAGAGAGGCATTGATGTCAGCGATGGATGAAATGAGGGTTAGTGAGGTGAGGTAGTGCAAAGGAGAGGCTGAGATGGAGGGTGTGAGTAATGACAGAGGAACGTGATGGTGAGTTGTCGCTTTGTGGCTAAGTGCTGATAGAGATCCCGGACATGCTTTTGTGAATATCTGCCAGAGGTGAAGGGTACGGAGGTCACTGTCAGCGACGTGTTAGTCCTGTTTGTATATCAAATTAAATATGTGTTGCTGTTTTGAGAGTGAAGATGGGTGAGGAAGTGCGCGTTCTATGTTGTCAATCCCAGGCAAAGGAAATGGAATCAGATATCGAGCCTTTTCTCTTCAACGACCAACTCCAGCAGCACAAAATCGCAGACAAAGTATCTCTGGACCTAATGGAACGTCTGTGAAGTCGCACAATAATGCCCGGTCTCATACTGATGCCACAATCACACTGTCGACTCAAAAATCGCTTGTCGACCGTACAACCCTGCCTATTCCCAGCCTTTCCAACCCCCTTCCAAAACCGAAAACCAAAGATCAAATAATCAACAAAAGTAAGAAGAAAGAACTTACCTCTTCTTAATCATCTCCCAAACCCTCTTGAGCATTATCTCAGGCACATCCTCCAAACTATCCTGCTCCAACAAATGCAGATGTTTTAACAAACACCTCATAGCCATGGCCTCTAACGTATCAACACCATTGCTTTTCGAATGCAACGATGGAGGTATACCAATGGGTCTGTGGAGAACATCGTAGAGTTGTGATGATAGTGGTGTCGAGTTTGTTGTGATGATTGTTTCAGACCAGGAGAGACCGGAAGTTGGTGAGTGGTTGAGTGGGCGTTTGAGGCGTATGGGTGGCATTGTCGTGTTAGAAATTTGTATGATGTACAACACTGGAACTAGAAGGCAGAAGGTCCGAGAAACGATCTTAGAGTCTCGAGAACTATTGGTCGTGATGTACAGGCGTTTGGGCAGGCCATAGGTTTGCGGAGTTCGTGCTGCGTATGTCGTCGTAAGCGATATCACAGGTCTCTATCTGGTCGAGCATGCAGGAGATAAACGGTCTTATTCAAGAGAATTGACGCGAGTGTCGGATGACTGTGACATGTACAACAGACTCCAAGTAAAATCTCGACAATTCACGCATACAAATCACACGTGCGGCTTCAGCTGATGCCGACATACTACACAATCACAACAGAGGGCAAGACACATCTGGGTTGCATCGAAGTTCATACTACTTCTAAAGTACAGCATTCTGTTAACAAAATTGGTCGTCGCAACAAACCAACAACCAAAGATACCCATGTAAAAAATCCGTAATGCCTGTAGAACGCCAGAGTGCCTTGCTTATGCACCACTCAGCTTTTTCGATTCGCTACTATCAGAGCGAAGCGTTTAAAGCTCATCGTGCTCACCCATGTCACCCTCGCCGTCCATGAGACCGTCTGCAACAACAGCGGCAGCCTGGCTAGCCTGCTCAACAACTGCGTCCTTGACGGCACCGGCGACCTTAGCGGCGACACCCTCAGTGGCAGCCTCAGCCTGCTTGGGCATACCCGCAGTCTCGACATCGTCGGCCTTGGCGTCAGCGGCAATCTTGTGGCTACCGTTCTCGGTGATGAAGGCGGCGAGGTCCTCAACAGTGCGCGCACCGCTGTACTCGATGGGCTCACCCTTTCCGTGGGCGGGGAAGAGCTTGATGGTAGGGAAACCTTGGATCTCGTCGGGAACGTCGTTGGTGGTGGCATCGACCTTGGCGATGGTGACCTTGTTAGAGTGGGCCTTGAACAGCTCACCGAGCTCCTCGTACTTTGGAGCAAGGGACTTGCAGTGACCGCACCAGGGGGCGTAGAACTCAACCAGGACATCCTTGTCGGCGTTCATGACAATCTCATCGTAGTTCTTGGCAACAATGATGGTGACAGGGCCGTCGTTCTTCTTGGGGATGGGGTCAGACTTGATGCTGGGGTCGATCTTGCCGGCAACGAATGAGTCAAGGAACTTGGCAATCTTCTTCTCGGAGAGATCAGTGCCCTCGAAGGGGAACTTCTGGTTCTTCTGGGTGTCCTGGATGGCGAATGCGGGCCACTTGCCAACCTCAAGGTTGAGGTTGCCAGCGTGCTGACCGAAGGCCTTGGCGTCAATGGTAGCGAAGTTGACCTTGCCCTTGTGCTTCTCGGCGACCGACTTGAGGGAGGCGGAAAGAGTCTCACGCTCCTCGGGAGTCTCGGCGAAGATGTAGGCGAGGGGAATACCGGCCTGTGATTAAGGTGTCAGTTTTGCGCTTCAGTCGAGGTTCTCGCAACCAAACTTACAGCCATGTAGGTGGAGTAGGTCTCGGGACCGACTTCACCAATCAGGGGAACGGAGGCAGTGGTGGCGAAGGTGGTGATGGCCTCCTTGGTGAACTTCTCGTCAAAGGTGTTCTTACCCTCATCGAAGCTCTTGTAGAGAACGATCGAGGGCTGCTTGACACCCTCAGCCTTGGCCAGAGCGGCGTCACTGGTGGCACCGAAAAGGAAGTTGTCGCGGAGGCCGTTGGCGGCAGCGGTGAAAGTCTCGTTGGAAGCCTTGTCGTCGGCAGCGAAGTAACCGACCAGGACAACCTTGTCAGCGGTCTTGAAGTCCTCAATGGTGGCCTTGTCGACGATGGAAACGGCGGGTAGGGACTGCTTGGTCATGTATGAGACGATGCTGTAGAATTGTTAGCTGGGCTCCGAGACTGGGTTGTTCACGGTATAACGTACGCAGGGGCCTTGCGCTGGCCGCTGTAGGGGGAAACATTGTCGAGGCCTCTGAAGACCTTGAGGGTAGGGTAGCCCTCGACACCGTGGTCACGGCAGAGGTCGGCCTCCTCGGTGCAGTCAATCTTGGCCAGG
>SWBL01000138.1:0-118691 GCA_024195585.1 Aureobasidium sp. EXF-3400
AGTGTTTGGTAATGGTGGGGTCGTTGATATTGGCACGATGGAAAATCCTTCAGCAAATTCTGCATGGAGATCGCGAGTTGCTGTACACACTTATGCCGTTGTTGTTTTGTTTGAAGAGGATGAGTCACGATGGAGATGGAAGTGAACGAAGACGTGGAAAAGGAACCAGGGCGAGAGGCGACGTGACCGAGGGGCGCATTGCACAAGCAGATTCATGGCATTTGTCGCGAGGAGTCATTTCGTGCTCCTTCTAGCAAAGCTTCCAACCCATAACACAAGACGCCGATTTTTTGACTTTCGTGATGTGGTTGATGCGTTTATGCGGACTCTCTCTTGCCCTCCTTGACCTCCTTCTGCAGAGGTTGTCAGTATGGCGTCGCGTTGATGACGGTGGAAGCTGCGCCACGTACCAGGGCTCTCATGGTGCCGTGAAGAGCATGTCTGTGGTTGCGTCTGAACTTGGGGTCGGTACCCTTGAGCGAAGGGTATCTGTGGGTCTTGGGCTTCTTGATACTGTGTGTGTCGTCGTGTCAGTCGATCATTCTCATCGGTTTGGCTGATGGCGAGGAGTGCGGTCGAGAGGTGCTGTAGAGAATATCGCTGCGTACCCGTTCTTGTGGGCCTTCTTAGCCTGGTTGTGCTGCGACGAGTTCTTGGACTCTGTGAAATTTTGTCAGCATTCCATCAACATCTCTAGCAGCGTGCTGTCGCAACTTACTGGCCATTGCGACGTCTGGAGGTGAATAACTTGTCGAGGTTGCGGGATCTCCAAGTTCTTCGCGCTGTGAAGTTGCCCAATTCTGCGCACACGGCTAAGCGAGTGGCCTTGGCAACGCACGGACCAACTCTGGTGCTTGCTCGACTTCACTTCATACCATCAATTGATTGACTGTTCACTTTCGAAAATGTAGACAAATTCACGTCAGATAATACTTGGAAAGCTAATGACCTCTTGCTGTTTTGAATATCTCAATTGCTCTGCCCATGACTGTGATTCTGTCGGCTTGGGGCATAGCAAGGTTCAGTCGGCACAGGGAAATACTGTCTGCAACTCATGTCGTTCAGAGTGTTACACAATCAGAATATTGAACACTCCTCGAGGTTGTCCGCCTAGCTGTCAGACAGAAGGTCGGCAATGCTCTAACGTCGAATCGGTCACAACAACTGGCATACCGTATTGTTTTGAGGCATGTCAAATGCACGTGACTATCAAGATACAGTACTGCGTATACTGGCAAGTATGGCAGTGTCCATTATAAGCTGTTGCACAAGATCCGTCAGATAGATATCGGCTTCGGATATGATGGTCCGGCTCTGAAGCTTCCAAGTGCATTCAAAGGCCGTGGAAGGACTCACTGATGTAACCAGACTTAGGTCAGGAGGACGATTGTCTCCCAAGTCACAATTTCACCGAACTGCTCAAAATGTTGAACATAAGAAACTCATTCGGGGATATATGGTTGAAAGGAAAGAAAATCAGATACGCCCAAGAGTACAAGGTATAAACACAATAAAGACCACTTCTTCACCCCCGTTCTGTGAATCACTCTGTGCGTGGTATCTCCTCTACCGCCCCGGTCCGGATGTTTCTGTCCGGCTCATGATTTTGAAGAAAATAGCTGTCCCAACCGTAACTATTCGTGCATCATCTATTGCTTGTGGGCCTTAGCCATGGTGTTGAGGGCAGAGCCGTTCTTGAACCACTCGATCTGGCCCTCGTTGAAGGTGTGCGAAAGCTTGATCTCGTAGGACTCGCCGTTCTTGGGGTGAACCTTCATGGTCATGGGCTTGCCAACGGCGAGCTCAGTGCAGAGAAGGTCAACCTTGTCATCGGGGTTGAGCTTGTCGTAGTCGGCGGGGTCGGAGAAGGTAAGAGGAAGCATACCCTGCTTCTTCAAGTTGGTCTCGTGCTGTATGAACATGTTAGTAAATGAATCCTTTCAAGTTTGAAGCAGATGGTACTTACGATACGGGCGAAGGAACGGGTGATGATGGCAAGACCACCGAGGTGACGGGGCTCGAGAGCGGCGTGCTCACGGGAAGAACCCTCACCGTAGTTCCAGTCACCGACAACGACCCAGCGGATACCCTTGGCCTTGTAGTCACGGGCAACACCGGGAACAGTGCCGAACTCACCGGTAGTGAAGTTCTCGATCTTGTTGGCCTCGCCGTTGGCGGAGTTGATGGCACCAATCAGCATGTTGTTGGAGATGTTGTCCAAGTGACCACGGTACTTCAACCAGGGACCGGCCATGGAGATGTGGTCAGTGGTGGTCTTACCCTGAGCCTTGATCAGGATAGGAAGGTCGGTGGCGTCCTTGCCATCCCAAGCGTTGAAGGGCTCGAGGATCTGGAGACGGTCAGAGGTGGGGGAAACGGCAACGTTAACCTGGGAGCGGTCCTTAGGAGGAGCCTGGTAGGTATCCATGCCGGGGTCGTATCCTTGTCCGGGCAAACCATCGCCAGTGGGGGCCTTAAGCTTGAACTCGTTGCCATCCTTGTCCTTAAGGCTGTCAGTGAGGGGGTTGAAGTTGAGGGTGCCAGCAATGGTCATAGCGACAACGAGATCGGGCGAGGTAACGAAGGCATGGGTAGCAGGGTTGGCGTCGTTACGCGCGGTGAAGTTGCGGTTGTAAGAAGAGACGATCGAGTTCTTCTCGCCCTTCTTGACATCGCGACGGTCCCACTGGCCAATGCAGGGACCGCAAGCATTTGCGAGCACCATACCACCGAACTCCTCGAAGGTCTGGAGCTGACCGTCACGCTCAATGGTGGCGCGAATCTGCTCGGAACCGGGAGTGACGGTGAAGAGGGCCTTGGCCTTGATACCGTGGTCAAGCGCATCGCGGGCAATAGAAGCAGCGCGAGACATATCCTCGTAGGAGGAGTTGGTGCAAGAACCAATGAGGCCGACCTTCATCTCCTCGGGCCAGTTGTTGGCCTTGACAGCCTCCTTGAACTTGCTGATGGGAGTGGCAAGATCGGGAGTGAAGGGACCGTTGATGTGAGGCTCAAGCTCGGAGAGGTTGATTTCGAGGAGCTGGTCATATTCACAACCCTCATCTTCCTTAAGCTCCTTGGCGTAGGTGCGAGAGAAGTCACCGATGTGCTTGCGCTTGGTGGCGTTGAGGTAGTCGTACATGCGGTCGTTGAAGGGGAAGACGGAGGTGGTGGCACCAATCTCAGCACTGTAATGGTTGTCAGCGAATGTTCAAGTCGTGAGTGTACGGCATGGAAGTGAAACTCAAGCATGCGGCATGCTCCTAGAGCGATTGCAAGCCCAGCAGACACTATCGCAATGCAAGATAAATTGTGTGCGTGTTGCGTCCACCACTGAGATGTCGAACTCCCTCCTGGAGTAGCACACTCTCAATGGGGGCATCACGTGGCGACAAAATATACTGCATTGCGATAGACTCTCAACAGGGCTCTTCGTCTTCGGAGATGCCGCACGGTGTAATCCTTTTCTTGACCGGTATTAGAAAGGAGAACTAAAAGAGAAACGTACCCCATGTTGCAAATGGTTGCCATGCCAGTAGCCGAGATAGAGTCAACACCAGGACCGCTGCAGAACAGTTAGCTTCTTTGTCATGTTTTGAAGGATTGGGATTACAAACAAATATTCAATGATAGCTCCAGTGCCTCCCTTAACTGTAAGCTCACCAGCCACCTTCAGGATGATGTCTATGACGAAGATTAGCACAAAATCGAGTTATAGAGAAGACATGAAGGAATGTACCCTTAGGAGCAGTCCAGCCAGAGAGCGATCCAGTAAGCTTGACACCGATGACCTTGGGGGCCTTCAACTCCCAGGGGAGGTTGGCCATGACATCGACAGCGTCGGCACCACCGACACCAATAGCGGCCATACCGAGACCACCAGCGTTGGGGGTGTGAGAGTCAGTACCTGTAGTTCGTCAGAAAGATGCGTCGTATATATTGTTGGAGTGTGGGTTTACCAATGAGAAGGCCACCAGGGAAGGCGTAGTTCTCGAGAATGATCTGGTGAATGATACCAGAGCCGGGCTTCCAGAAACCGATGTTGTACTTGGCGCAAGCAGTGGACAGGAAGTCGTAAACCTCCTTGTTGATGTCCTGAGCACGGGCAAGATCCTTCTCACCACCAATCTGAGCTTCGATAAGATGGTCACTAGTTTTTGCCATGTCAGCACACACAGCCTAACTGACATCATTGCCGAGGTAGTGTCTCACCAGTGGACAGTGGAAGGGGTAGCGACGGAGGGCATGCCAGCGGACATGAACTGGAGAATGGCCATCTGGGCAGTGGCGTCCTGGCAAGCAACACGGTCGGGGCGGAGCTTGAGGTAAGAGACACCACGCTCGATGTCCTGCTCATGA
This sequence comes from Aureobasidium sp. EXF-3400, assembly GCA_024195585.1. Lineage (NCBI taxonomy): Eukaryota > Fungi > Ascomycota > Dothideomycetes > Dothideales > Saccotheciaceae > Aureobasidium > Aureobasidium sp. EXF-3400. Next base: position 4,360 of record SWBL01000138.1, read on the forward strand.
GGGTTGTCGAGATGCGAGTACAGGATCTTCTCAGCGTAGGTCAAGGGGCGGTTGTTAAGACGCTGGCGGACGATGCTGAGGTTCTCGCTCATCTTGGCGTAGTTGATGTAGTTGCCGGTTTCCCAGTTGGTCATCTCGACCTTCTTGGAGAGAGGCGAGTCGCCGACAGTCGCAAAGGCGCGACGGCCAAGCTGTTAGAGCTTGTCAGTAAGGTGTTTTGTGAGGAAACAAGCTGTGAAAAAGCCTTACCAGCTTGCGCGCTGCCAAACGAGCAGACTGCATTGTGATAGTCAACGGCGGGATAGCTATTGACAGTGACCTAGATGCCTATACGGCTAAAAGAAGGACACACGGGGGTGGAGAGGTGATGAAGCGGAGAGGTGTTGAGGAAAAGAAGACGATAGAGTTATTTAAGAGAAGATAGCACCCAGCGTCCCTTTGGCCCTCGGTCAAAGCGAGCGGCCTCATCAAAACTGTTCCCATTGGCTCGAGCGCACGGACCAGGCTGGTCTAGCTGGTCGTTTTACACACCCCCGCCGCCTCTGTGCTTTTTCGCTTCCGTCCAGCTTGCCTGCTCGTCTCGCTCGATGCTCATTCGTTGCGGGTGTCTTCTTCTGACATCAGACGGCATTCCATAGCTACCTATTCAATCATCGTGATCGTGTCCTGTGTTTCCATCTTCCCGAAGCTGTTTTGCGTGAGCTCTATGAAGCTTCCAGGGGCTGCCATGCCCAGCTTGCGAAACAGCTGTACTTGCCGCGTGCGGGTGCTCACGAAGCCGTGCCGGTAAACCTCGGAGGTGCCCGCCTATTTATTGGTTGGCAGCTGTCTGCAAATCGGTGCTCGCTGATTGTTCGGTCGGCAAGACGACGACTCGGCCGACTCGATCGGCTGCGAGCAATTTTTCAAAACTTGGAGCCGAGTACCTCGCATGTGACTGTCTGGAACGGGTATCCAACGCTTGACCTTAGTTACTGCATCATACTCGTCGTCGCTCCGACAGACTTACCTATATTCTCAAGACTGTTAAGTAACGATCAAGCAGCATCAGTCGACATGCCATCTGCATATAAATTCCACTAGTATTCTCAAGAGACATTCGGGGGATCGTGGCTCAAGAACTGCTTTCATCTTGAGAATTTGGCTGCAAGACTAAAAAGTAAGTGCTTGGCAAAACTGAAATAAAAATTCCATGCGGGTTGCATCAACTTTCGCCAGAGTCTTGTAACAGACAACTTTGCGTGACCACGGCAACTTGCGACTGTGACCGCGGCTTGAAACCCTCGAACACTATACACGCTTGAGAGATACTTCCATACACCCATCAGGAAGCCACGATGCCTGCCATTCGCGGTCAAGACTCGAAGAAAAAGACTCGCCGTCACACGCGCGATCTGGACCAAATCCATGACGACCTCCACAAGGAAAAGCATTTGGAAAAGTACAAGAGCACAAAGGCTGCTGAAGACCTTCCTGGTCTCGGACAGTTCTACTGCGTCGAGTGCGCAAAGTGGTTCGAATCTGAAGCGAACCTCGTCGCACACACAAAGGGCAAGCCACACAAGCGCAGGTGAGCCTTTATTCCGGTCTCGAAAATGTCTTGTACAGCACTGACATGTATTACAGAGTTCGCGATCTCAAGGAGGAGCCTTACTCACAAAAGGAGGCCGAGGCTGCTGCTGGCTTGACCTGGACAGACAACGGCAAGCGCAAGGAAGACGATTACGAGCTTGAGATGGCCGAAGCTACCTGAACAACCGCATGGCTTCCGCCCACTGCTCATCGAGATACATACAACAAACATGCGCTTTCGACCACAAGTCGCATCACACACCACACGCCATGATAGCGGTTGCGCCCTGCTCTTCCAGAAGGAGTTGCAAATGCAATCCGTACAAGATTTGGACAGACTCCAGTAGACGACACCCATCGACCCCTTACTGGCTGGTATACACCTTCGGTTCTAGCAGAAGTTCATATGCTTCACACATCTCAAGTTCCGGGCGATTCCGGTTGGGAACGAACAAATAAGTCAACAGCCCTTTTGGCTCCGCGGACACAAGTTTACCGTGGAAAATGCATGCCGACGAGCTCGCGGCCAAGCGGTGCAAGGGAGGAGGATAGATAGAACATAATTGTTATGCCATTGTGACTTGGTTGCTACCTACCTACGTTTGCAAAATACAATAAACTCATCTTAAATATATTATCCTGCACCAGTGACTCATACTTACATTGATCAAAGGAGTGCTTACAAGCTCTCAATATAAATAATGTTAAGACAGCGAATGATAGACCATTGTGGTGTGACGATGACTCGATGTCTGCCTAAGAGCGCATTGCTGCCTGAGGACCGCCAACTACAAATCCTGTGCTAGACGCCTCCCCGAGAAACCATAATACCATAACTCCAAACATTCAAGGAAACATCACCACAAATCTCAGCAACAACATGTCATTCAAAAAAATCGAGCTCTACGGCGGTGCCATGACCGTCGAACTTCCCTCCAATTTCGCAGACGTCAGGTAAAAAGTACCCAGGTCTCCAGCACAACAAGCGCAAACCGCTAATCCATCAACAGCCAAATCAGACAAGTGCCCGACAACCAAGAAGTTTACCTGGATAAAGATGGTCTTTCAAGCATCGTCTTTGACATTTTGGAGCGTGTCGACAAGCCGGATCTGGATGCTCTGAAATACCATCTCGAGGATATCGTCGAGGATGATGTTAATGGCACAAAACTCTGGACTTCAAACTCTGCTGTGTTGAGCAAACTACCGTAAGTCTTGCTTTTTTTTTCAAAAAAATAAAAATCGAATATGTTCGTCGAGACTTTTGGAGCTGTCTTGTATTCATTTCGATCCGTCAGAAGGATTTTCTGATGCTGCCTTACTTCCTCTCACGTTCTCCAGCATCTATCAAACTTCTCATACTGACCCTTCATGACCGTACCACAGATCTCAGACACCCGCCTACACTCTCTTCGCCACACACACGGCGTCAGCAGACGCCGTGTCTCGTGGCAAAGCCCCCGACTTCACAGGCATCCTGCTCACACTGATCCGCCTGGAGCGTCAACAGACCGACCTGGTCATCTGCATCAATGTCCCTCACGTAGACGGCGAGTACAACAAAGACGACGTCAATCCTTCAGCTGGAAAGCAAGGACCCATGCTAGATGCCGCAACATCATTCCGCGATCGCATCTTGCAGACTTTTGAAATCAAGGATTGGGATTTGTTTGTTCAGGAGTGAATGTCTTGAACATAGAAATGGTTTGTGCAGTAAGATGTACATTGGATTTGGTGGAAACAAGTATGTAAAACTCTTGAACGTGTGAAAACGGGACGGCAAGGGTATCATAAAATGAGAAACAGAAAGAGCTGGGACAACCATGCAACCACCACATCACTCGCTGTCTAACGTCACCACTTCAAAAGCCTGCGCCATGTCGTCAACTCCACCTGGTGGTGTTGAGACACCCAACTCGCCCTTGGCTTTCTGATCCCGATACTTTTGACCCAAGGCAGCCATGACTTCCTTGTGAGGGGCTCCTGCCATCTCCTGCTTCAGACTTGCAAAGTTGGCCTTGACAAAAGCTGCATAGCTAGTCGGGCCTGCCTGCTTTCTAGGTACTGGTTTTGTCTGAGCAAGCTTACTGCGACACACACCACACGAGTGACGGGCTGGGTCGATGCTCTTGGAGTGGCGCTTGAACTCATGGTTACACATCTCATTTGTGCAAGTCCAGATGTACTTGTAGTCGATGTGGTATGAGTGTTTCGTAGTTACTTCCACACCACGGTGACCGAATGCATCACTGCACTTCTTGCCCCAGACCTTGAACTGGTGACCATGTGGTTGATCCTTAATCCCACTGACCATGAAGTTTGCAAGATGGCAGAACTCGTGAGCCACAACGTTCATGAGACGTTCTTCGTCATCGATGACTTTCTCAGCAAGTTCGATAGAGGCGTGGTGTTTTTGAGTTGTTGTTATCGAACCATCGAGGTTTCTGTGTTTTGTTGTCTCGCGCTTCCAGTTTGCTCGACCAGCGGTTGAGTTCAGTGTCTTGCTCCAAACGAACTTGACACCGCCAGTCAATGCAGCCAGCTCTCCAATCTTGTTTTCAGTAATCTTGTGGTCAAGCTCGGCAAAGAAGTCTTCGACTAGTTTGTGTTTCTTGTTCTCAAAGTCCTTCTTTGCAACCATCTCAGCGCGACTCTTCTTTGTAGGACTTTGTAATTTCTTTGGCGATGAAGAGGGTGAGTCTGAGTCTTCTTGCAGTGCCTTGCGGTTCTTCTTTGGTGACATGAGGGGCTTCTGAGGAGAGTACTCGTCATTCCAAGTGTTCACTGCATGAACATTCCAGAACTCTTCAAAGTTTGGTGCATGAGGAGGTGTAGGAATGCGCTGTTTCTTCTTCGAGGGAGAGACAAGGCGAGATTTTGAAGGAGAGACTGGTGGAGGAGTTGCTGGCCTTTCTAACATGATCGGCCGTGCTGCACGTGGAGGAGAACTACCAAGCATTAATGAAGTGCACATATGAGATCTGTTGTGAGAGAACTTACAACTTGAGTATGGCGAGGTTGTCGTTTTCCTTGTCTGAATCGTCGAGATCAAGCTGGAGAAGTTTCTGAGTGAGGTCGTCTGAAGTCTTCGTAGTGAAGCTTTCCTTCGAAGGCTTTTGCGGTTGCTTGCTTGGAGGAGTGTGGAAGACATCCTCATCCGACTCACTCGAATCTTTGTCCGGACTCCTTCGACCAGCCACAAGCCTTCTCGTTGGCTTGTTCGTAGCTCTAGGAGCAAGGACTGGAGCATCTTCTTCTTTGTCGCTTCCGCAGTATATGCTCTCTTCTAAGTCCTCCTCTTCCACTTCTTCATGGCTTTCTTCGGATTCCGAATCCTCTATGCGTGGAAGGCGTCGTAATACTGGCTTCGCCTTTCTGTGCGGTGTGGCTCTCGGCTTTGACTCCTTGACCTCCACCTCCTTCTTGAGCGTAGCCTCTTCACGAGCTCTTAATTGCAGTTTGGGTGCCAGTATCGGTTTTCTGACTTCTGGAGCAGATTTCAGCTCGGTGAGTTGTTGGCCGGATATCTTTGCTCTCGTCGAGCTTTTTATAGGTGCATTTGTCTTTGAGTTATCGGTCTTGGATTTTTGTGTCCTGCCAGTCGACTTTTGTGGTGCCAGACGAGGTATGGTTGGTTTTGAGGCAGTGAGCTTGGGTGCAGTTGCGATGGGCAGGCCCTTGACGTGTTTGTTGATGAGCGCATCCAATTCCGGGAGGTCATCGCTATCGCTGTCGTCGACATAGCGAGAAGGTGCCATCTTGGTTGCCATTTCTTTCCTTGGTCGATGCTGTCTTCACGATCAAGCCATGGAAAAGAGAAAGCCAGCATGTTTACAAGCTCTGGTTGTCACGACAACGCTGCTGGATTGGGACATGGAGCTTGCTGCGCTTGCATCGGTAGTTCGCTTACGGCTTACCACCTTGAGATCAACTGAATGATTGTTTCCTCCAGCCGTACATTAAACATGCTCGAGTAATTGAACAATCTATTAGACTTCCTTCGCATGTCTCTCGGCTTGGACCAACACGTTGCTTCTCAGCTCAGGTTCGGATCTGCACATGCGATGCATCTGGTTCGCGCTACTAGGTCGCTACCATGACCCTGGCGGCTCACGTGCCATCTTATATGACTGGAAGCCAATCTACATGAGATCGACGGATCTCGCTGTTCTAGCAGAATCGGGAAATCGTTCAAAAATAGTGTCATGTTTGTCGAGTCCGGAAATGGTAGCCATGGGCGCTGCTAACACGACTCATGCGTTCCAACAGCTTGGTTCACCGCTGGATTTGTGAGTTGGCCTTGATTGCCCGACATGGAGGGTGCACGTGTTCAAAGGCTGCAGATCATGGTGCAAACAAACAATGTACAAGATAGATAGAAAAAATCCGCTCGTTGCGGTATACGCTTGTTGTCCTTCTATTGCCATGAGTCGCAGCAAATGCAGGGGTATCGTTCCAAAGAGAAAAAGAAACCACAGAACCAAAGCGCCCCAATCTAAACCACAGTCCCACAGTGCCCCGAGACCTCTCTCTTCCCCATATAAACACCTGCCTATTGTAGAGACCTTTCGTCCAATGGGTTTGCCAAGTTTGTCCACCGGTCAATATTTAATATAGACACATACGCCGACGGCCATCCCATATCATCCGCATGCTGACCCTTCTCATACATTAAACCGATCAAGGTCATATCGTAAATCATAAATAGCGTTCTGCAACTCTTCATTTGACGAGTTTGCGGCGGTGGATACGGCGGACATGATCTCTCTGCAGGAATTGTTAGTTGTTTGCCGATCAGGATACGTGTTGTTATAGAGACTCACCATGTTGTCCACTCTGCTGAACACTCTACTGCAGCCATCCCACTCGCAGACGATCTTGGGATCGTGCTTAGCCTCATGGCGGGCTCGGTCTTTCTCGCTAGAGAATCCTCCTTCGCTTGCAGATCGGCAGCCAATATGGCGGCAGAAGAGGGTCTTTGTATGTCTGCGGTAATGCTTGCGCAGGTCGCATCCTCGTCGGAAGACAGACTTGGATGTGCATCCAGGGTAAGCACACTTCCATGTGCCATCCTCACTGGGAGCTCCGTACTTGGACATCTCTCCAGCGTTGGGAGACGATGAGCGGGAAGGGTTGCTTCTTGGGCAGCTCATCCATGAAGAACTTGTGTCGGATCTGAATGAAGGTGCTCTCGAGACTGGTCGGCTCAAGGTTGTTTGTTCGATAGAAGGAAGAAGAGAAGGGCTGGAGCGAACAACACCAAAGTTGTAGTCCATGAAGACCGGCTGGTATGGATATGACTCTGGCCATGTTGGTGTACATTGCCCTGAGTAAGGTTCATGCTGGGTGGGAACAATAGGTTGCATGGGACGGAACAGAGGTGATTGACAAGTGTTGAACATGGGTTGAAATTCTTCCGGATAGCAGTGGTCGATGATTTGGTTGTCAGGACTTGAGCAGAGTAGTACCGGTGAGCCAAAGGACTCTGTGTATGGCTGGTGTACTAGGCGGTTGGAGTAGTTGAAGGCGTCCATTGTTGAGGTGGAGGAAGACTTGGATGTGAAGTTTGATGGATGATCGTCAAGTCAAGGGTATCGACTGGGTATATATACACGGGGTGCGAAGGATGCTACGGTGAAGGGAAACCATAGTGGGGGCTGGCATGGCTCATATGGATGTCCGGGAGCGAGAGCTGTCCCGAAGAACCGACCTACCTGTGGAAGGCTGCGTTTCAACTGCAAGGAACATTACCATGACGGTCAAGCACGAACCCCTCCATGCTGATTCGCGCGTACTGCAATGCATGGAAGGATGGATAACCTCCGGTGTAAGCAAGCAAAGCCGCAACAGCCCTACGAGACTTAGCTAGATGGACACACACATGATGCGCGGGCCGTTATTAAACTGACCGGACGGATCGCATGGCGTTCAAAAACACGAGCCAGCGATTGACCAGGGTCTGAGGAAAATGACTCGGGGATGAGTTAGTTCCAAACTCTTGAGTTCGCAGACACCTGCATGACAGAGCAAAGGCGCTTTTGACGCGCAACGCTGTCCCAGACTGCTCATGAACCCCACTACGGTCTGTGAACGAAGTCGTCTCCGGCAAGGACATTTTCTGGAAGAGAGCCAGTGCTCACCCGGACCCAGTTCGTTGGGCGTCATTGTGAGCTTGGTAATCTTGCAGGTAAACAAGAATGGCGGTCTAAGAATAACACACAGCCTCTCGAAATGGGGGGCACAGTCGCTTGGAGTTGATCAGATACGAAAGCTGGCATGCACAGCTCACACATTGTTGCAGGCGCCACAAATTGGTAGATACATGGAAGGATTCGTCGATGGAGCTGCAGATTTCTAGGCTGTGTCAGCATTGCACCTCTTGCTGCATCCGGTAGGAGATAAGAAGGACGGTGCATAGTGTCAGTTTAGCAAGCATGGAACACTTTCGAGTACCGGACGTTTGGTGCTGGTTTCGTCCCGAGGTTGGTCATCCGCCCACCAGGACATTAAGGACAGGATGATGACGCGCAAAAGCTTCCATGAGCCTTCGATTTGTTCCATGATGGCGTGCTAAAACAGACGCTCGTTGATCCTCGCGTTCCTGCTCGGGAAATGAGATGGTTCCTGCCAAGAATCCCAGGCTTCAGCCTTACCCCGTGCTCTATTCGACTACAATCAAGGAAAGTCCTCTTGTTTGACGCCATCACTTTCCTTGACCGCTCATCGAGACGGAGCGTGCAGATCCAGCAATCGATCTTCGCAATCGAGTACTGTATCCCAGACATCAAAGCCCTCGATCAGATGTCGTAGCCTCATCTATATCGTGAGATGCTGCAATCATCTGTATATGGCAGAGCTGGGGACATGCTCTCAATCTGGCAGATACCATATTGATCTTCGTCGTGTCTTGCGGAAGAGTTGCAAGCGGTCTCGGAGGGTCAGCATGACTTTCCATGGAGCAAGTAAGCCACGTTTGCTGTCATTTCCAGTCCATCACAGTCACCCGCACAGTCTACCGCTTCCGAAATTTGACACGATGTCACACTCCCAAGCCGAAGGAGGTTGACTCGATGAGCTTTAACCGCTTTCACGGAAAACTTTGCTGTCCAGTAGGTCCGTTCATGGGCCTGGTTCGCGCTTAGCTCGTTCTCGCTCTGATCTTTACGACATCTCGCGGCAACGCCGAACGATTTACGAGCTATCGAGATCGCAGTCATTTTCAAGCACAGAGCCATGTCCAGAAGAAGCCGAGGAGATGGTGACTTCCCGTCGAGTTGCTCTGTTTACCGGCAGTGTTGTTTGTTTTCACGATTACGTATGTGATGGGCTCAAAACGAGAGAACAGCACACTTTCTCCGAGCTATCCAACACATCATGCTCTGGCATTACTCTACCTGAGGCCTCCACGTCCCCGTGTCTGTATAATTGCTGTGTTACTGCAAGATTCAGCTCCGGCGGCGAGTATCAACGCCGGAGCCAAATAGATTGGACTCTATCCACCGATCCCACCCGACATATCTTGAGGACAGTCTACATCATATTGTGTCTGTCGCTATGTCTTTGAGTACTAGATAGTAAGTAAGCTACTTTAAACTCCTAGCCGTAGCCTTAACATTGATAGGTGTTGGCAGTTTCATACTCACAGCAAACAACACCTGTATCCATTCATGTGTTGTCCCATATTCGCCTCTCCGTCCTTCCCGTGTGCTAGAGTATGCAACGCTTGTAGCTATGAAAATGCACAATACTATCAGAAAACAAGACAATGTCCACTGAGCAGCGACAAAACATCGACTCTCTGTGGATGTGTCTTCAGTTCCGAAAAAGATTGTGCATTTTTACAGCGTATACTTTGCACTCTGCATAGTCGGAGTACGATGCAAGTTACAAACTCAGACACATAGGGGTGTCCCGGTATCTTCTATCGGTCTTGGCTCGTCACGATAACATCGGCGCACTCGTGGACCTCCTATATAAATTTCTGTCTGTGACTTTGACTGACCCTTATCGTCATCCAGCCCGTGTTTACGCGTGCTCGCGTTGCTCTTGGATAGCATCGTCAACAGTCTTTGTCAGCTCAGAGACTTTCAAGTAAGTCATTTCTTCGTTTCTTGCATCCCCATCCCCAACACACCTACAAGCAAAATGTACACTATAAAAAGACACAAATGTTATAGGAGAAGAGACATGTACCTTGAGAGGCGATAAGTTGTCGCTTCTCAGTGGATATCTTCCTGTTCCTGATAATATTGTGCATTTTTATAGTTATAGGTGTTATATTTTGAGTACACGGGGTGGTATAACTACACTCCCGCAGTGCCTGACGGCTCGACATCGCTGTCATTACATTGTTCTACCTTCACCCTGGACTGTTAATTTGAACCTATGTGTCGCCTTCTTTTTGGACATGGGTTTCTCAGCTTATGTTCCGACATGTATAGCGCACCTTTGTCTGCCTAATCCGAACCTGTAACACTGCTCAACCTAGTTGTGTCTGCATTACTTCCCTATCAAAGGGTATGTCTCGATCCCGGCTGTTGAACGCGAGTGACGGCACAGCGCGAGGAAGCCACGGAGCAATGTTCGGTGAAAGAAAGGCCTACACGCACAAGGGGCATTCGTCTTCCCACTCGCTGCACCTCTTGCATTCTTCTACCTTCCTTCTACTCTACCTATTTCTTCACCATCTCTTCTACATCTTCTCTTGCCTCCTTAACGTCCTGTCTTCAGTCGAGCATCTCACTTACGCCACTACACAGCATAATTCACTACCCACTTGAGTGCGTCAGGCAATACTCAACTCTCCCACTAAACAATCAGGGCTGGTTACCAAATATCGAAGAGGCAAAGCCATACAGGCCAGGTCAGTAGCTCACACCAAGCATTCACAGATCTCTGGTCAAACTGATAGTGATTATAATTGTCAGAAGTCAAATCGCTGCGTTCACTTCTCAAAACCGAACCTTGATACAAATTCGATACCATGTCACGTCCTACTCCTGAACGCCGCAAGTTCGAAGAGCTTCACCCAAGAGACAGAAATGTCAAGACCAACCGCAAGACCCGCATCGAAGCCAATTGGGGCTGTGAAGTCCAGGACTGCATTCCCAAGAAGATCCGCCCTCGTGTCGAGCTGAAGAAAGGAGCCAAGATTCGCGTCGGAGATCTTGGTAGCTCTGAGGAGATTTGGTGGAACTGGAGCGTTGAGCTTTTGCGCGGCCTCGAAGAGCTGTCGACCATGATGGCAGGCAAACTGCAAGTTGCCCAGGAGCTCATGATTCACGAGGTCCAGAAGCGTCAGGTCGACTCCAAGAACCCTCAGAGAAGGGTGGCTGAACTTCTGCTTGGTGATATTCAGCGCCTTGTCGACAACGTCAAGCGTCACCAGGCTGATGAGGCCGCCAAGGGTAACCAGGAGCAAGACGTCAACATGACAACCCTCGAGGAGCACGATCATGAGCCCGGTCCCAGTGTCAACGAACAGGAGGGACAAGCTCAGGCTCAGACCCCTGAGGACACTGAGGATAGTCTCTCCCCTAGCAACATGACCTCGCCTACCCCTGCTTCTGCCCAAGCTCACAACGGCACTCACCAGACCAACGGCACCTCCAACATCAAATCACCCAGCTCGTTTGACACCCCTACTCGTCCCGCCGGAGCACGCATGGTCCAGAGCACCAAGCACCTCAACGAGAGCCTGCAGGTCGATGTCGCGGAGATGCGCGCTCGTGTCGTGCGCCTCCGTGGCCAGGCCATGCGCCTTGAGGCCGAAGCTCTCCAACTCGAAACTGTAGCTGCCGTTGCCAGAAAGGCACTCAACAAGTCATGAAAGACGAGAAAGGATGTGAACATGGCTTGCGAGTTTGCTTTACTCTGTCTTCGACGTCAAGAGTGCTGGGGAGGTACAAGCATACATCCCAGGCACCAAGGTACGTTTCGACAGTGTTTGACGCTGCAGCTTCAAAATTGGGGACTCGAGGAAGCAAACAACTGTTGTGTTTTTGAGACATGGGCACTATCATAATTCAGGAGAGAGGATGAATAGGAAGACACACGACGATGACTGTGAAGCCCACACAGATATCAAGTTGACTCACCCAATTGAATAACAAGATGCATATTTGACATTCCTCGCTTCACCTCTTTCATCGTTACTGTCGCGTGTGACCCAGCGCAGAATTTCATGACGGATGATTAAACAAAATTAACCTTTCAAGGGTCCAAAGCATTAAACAAAAGTTTGGCCAGATGCAACGTGCTCTTTGACAGTTGATGGGGACCAGGAGGCCTGATCCATCAAAGACTCGGTCGGCATACAATGGCACAAAGGGCTATACCGAGGTCAGAAGCCCTCGGCGGATAGCTGCATCCGTCCGCGGCATGTTTGTGGAGTTGTGATGGTAAACAAATTTACTTGACGATGAAGGTTGACCAACGGTCAGCTTGGCGTGGAGGATCAGTCGGGAAGAGGGCCGGGAAGAACAGGCGGAGAGAGTCAGGTTGAAACACGACAGAGCGGTATAGCAATGAAGCGATATACGAGGATGTGGATGTGCAGAGTTTCGGGTGTAACAGCGATATTGTATGGCGTAGGGCTATCAGTGGCTGAGCAGGCGTGGATAGATTGGGCCACGACTCAAGGTCAGCAACAGCTCGTGCAGACACACATCAAGGCGCAGCAAGACAATATATGGATGGATGCTAAGATGCAGTAGACAAAAAGGCAGACTGGACAAGTCAACTAGGCAGAGAAAAGGGACAAGCGGTGCTGGAATGACCGTGAGAGTACTCGTAGATAGCGTGGTGGCAGCAATTGGCGAGTTTAGCGCCAGGGCGGAAGTTTGACATTTTGTGGATGCAGCAGGAATCAGGAGTCTGAGCGTGGGTGCAGCAACGTCTCGAGGGCTGCTTTGTTCGACCTTCTTTCTTCCCGACACCCAACCCATCGTCGCTTCTGTCCTTTTCTTCTCTTTTGGCTTGTCTGCGCACGGTAGCCGCGTCCAGAACAAAGCTACGACCGGAGGCCTTTGAGGACAGCAGGAACTGCAGGTTCTCCGTCAGTTAATATTTCTTATTAGCCACTACCACATTCCTTTCCACAAAATTTCACCATGTCGTCGTCCTCGCACAGCATCGGCAACCGCAACAGCACGCCCGATGCTTCGAGCTCCACCCTGCGCCCGCCCTCCTCTCGCGGCATGAACCCTGGCCACCACCTGCGCGCCTCGGCCGACATGGGCGCCTTCTCCACCTCGTCCCCTCTGGCATCACGCGGCATCCGACCCGCCAGCGAGGTCTATTTCAGCGGTGTTGGTCTCGGGAGCCAGGACGATGCTGCTGAAAAGGCCGCTCAGCAATGGATCGCCGACATCGACCAGTACGAGACAACCCTCGAGGACATGGCTGCCGCTACGCTGGATCAAGATTTCAAGGATGAGCTCAGCGCTATCGAGCAATGGTTCCGCGTGCTCAGCGAGCCCGAGCGCACCGCCGCCCTCTACGCCTTGCTGCAGCAGACGACCCAGGTGCAGATTCGCTTCTTCATCCAAGTCCTGCAGCAGATGGCCAAGAGCCACCCCATGTCGGGTGTTCTGTCTCCTGCCAACTTTGGCGAGAAGGGTATGTTTGCGACCCCATGCATCATTGTGCCCCTGGCTAACCTATCACCATGTACTAGACCCCATGTCCACCCGCCTGAACGATGCCATGAGCAGACTCAACATCGAAGGCACGAGATCATCCTTCGGTTTTGGTGCTAAGCCCCCACCATCCCCAGGGGCTAAGCGCAACTCCGGCCTCGACCCCAGCACCATCAACTCGCTCTTCCCTGATGCTGCCGCCGCCATCGCAAAGCAAAAGGCCGACTTCAAGGAACACACTGGCAGCACGCCCACCTCTAGCCGTGTCGGCGACCGCTCCTCTCTCCTCTTCGACGACAAGAAAGATGCCCCCGTGCCACTCTCTCCCTCGCCTTGGAACAACAGCCGTAATGAGAACCAGCCTCCCATCACTAGACCCCGCTCGTCCCAGGGTCAACAACCCATGGGCCAGTTCAGCCAGCCTCTGCGCTCGCCTCGCCCCTTCCAATTGTCCAGTGACACCAACCTGCAAAACACTACCGTTTCTGCACCCAATCAGGACCCTGCTATGAACATTCTCTCGCCTTACAACCCCAACAACAGCTGGGCCTCGATGGTCAACACCCCCATGCTTCCCAACTTCAACACACAGCAGCAGAGTGCCGCACACGCCGACATGGTTGCTAATGCTACTGCCATGAAGCTGGCTGCTCTCTCTACTGTCAACAACCGCATCCAGCTTGACGACGTCAAGAAGTTCCGCCGCGCACGCTCCAACGAGGGTCAGCCTCAATACCCGCAACAGCAACAACAAAACATGAACATCCTTATGACCAACGAACTCGGTCAGGTCCTGACTCCTCAACAGGCTGCTGCTCTGCAAGCCCAGCAGCTCGCTGCTCTCCAGCAGGGTGGCCGTTCTCGTCCAAGCTCTCCCGGTATTGCCATCTCCGGTCCTCCTGGTTCTAACATGAGCCATCTTCCCATGACTCAAAACAACGGTTTCCTTTCTACGTATGATGCTGGTTTACTGAATGCAAACATGGGTGCACTCAACATGGGCAACTTCGGCATGGGCGGTCACGAAGGTTATCTTTCCGACCATTCTGAAGCTCGTGGCAGATCACCTCGTGGTAGACGCGGCAGCTCCAAGCCCCCAGAGGACCCAACCGATCTTCAGCTCTTAAGCGACATTCCCAGTTGGCTGCGTAGTTTGAGACTGCACAAGTACACAGATCAACTCAAAGATATGCGCTGGCAAGATCTCGTTCAGCTTGATGACGATGCTCTCGACAAGAAGGGTGTGAACGCGCTCGGTGCCAGACGAAAGCTCCTCAAGGTAAGAACATGAGTGTTCAAAAGCATCTTCACCGTTCATATAAAATTGACTAATTTTTTCTTAGGTCTTTGAGACAGTCAGAGAAGCCCAAGCTGAAGGCAAGTTGTAGACGACTCATCCCGAAAACTAGCGCTCACCCGATTTCTAATCATCACCATGGCAATGCCATCATGCCTTTTTGCGCGCCGCGCCAGATGTAAGAGCCTCTGTCGGAGGGGCTATTCAGGAAGGTTCTTTGTTTTTTTCAGATCCACACTCAAAAATGCGTACCAGAATACTCGCCATCTCATCATAGGCGCCTAATAATGCAAAAATCAAACGAATCACGTTTCAGAAACGCCCATTGTCTACTCTCCTATCCAACCACTCTCTACCTTTGTACGAAAGACGAAGGTCAATAGAACTTGCTTTGTTCGACCAAGTACTCCATTGTTGCTATCATGTCTTGCTTTTATTGACTCGAGCAGTCCAGCTGTTTCTCTTTGTTTCAGGCTTTCGGCTATTGTTCTTCGTTCAAGATTGCCTTTATCTATTTATCCTAAGCAATCACCATCATATTCAGGATCTTTAGAAAACCCACAACATCAACAAAACTAACAATTTACTATCATGCCTTTCATCAAACTTTCCATTGCAGCTCTGACTGCGACCGCAACTGCATATCAACTGGTTGAGCAGCACAGCGGTTCCAGTTTCTTCGATGGCTTTGACTTCTTTGCAGATGCTGACCCAACACACGGCTCTGTAAACTACACCTCAAGATTGATTGCTGCACCTGCGAAAATGATTGGTGTTGTACTCAATGACGATGGTTCCGCTCCCTCTGCTTATATTGGCGTTGATTCTACAACAGTCACTGCTAATCGCCCCTCTATTCGTCTCACTAGAAAACAGTCGTATAATCACGCTCTTGTGCTCGCTGATATTAAGCACATGCCGAGTGGTTGTGGTGTTTGGCCGGCTCTCTGGATGACTGGCCCCAACTGGCCTTCAAATGGAGAAATAGACATTGTGGAGCAGGTCAATGGTCACGACTACAACACAGCAACGATCCACAGTTTTGCCAATTGTACAATTACTGGCACAAGCAGCGGTCAATCTGACCTCTTCTCTGGCACTCTCATGACACCTGACTGCGACGTCAACTCTCCAACTCAGAGCAAGAACGCTGGGTGCGGTATTCGCGCCCCTTCAAATGAGACCTTCACAATTGGCAATGAGAGTTGTGTTCACTCTACTGCTGGCGATGCCTTCAACGCTCAGAAAGGTGGTGTTTACGCTATGCTCTGGACGTCTGCTGGGGTCAGCATCTACTTCTTCCCTCGCGACTACATTCCAAACGACATAAAGGCAAACACTCCTGACCCCTCAACTTGGACCTCCAAACCTCAAGCTGTTTTCTCTGGCAATGGCTGTAACTTTGACAGTCATCTCAAGGACCTTCAACTCGTCATCAATACCGACTTCTGTGGAGACTGGGCCGGCGAAACATGGGAAGCCGATGGTTGTGCTGCTAAGACTGGCGTGGCCACCTGCGCTGAATATGTTCAAAACAACCCCAAAGCCTTTGAGACTGCGTATTGGCTCTTCAACAGCATTTCGATCTTTTCGAATGAGACTGTGACGGGCAATTAAAAACGCTTCTGGTCTTTGACGGATGCTGGTTCATCTCAGTGCTTTTGTCTGAGTAGCATTGTATCGGAGTTGTGAATCATTTGTCTTTATCTACGTATTTGAGAATTATATCTATTTTCCATCTCACACCTACCTTTATAGTTTCCGTGCTTTCCCATGTGATCATCTTAGTGTTCTGCGAATCTTTCGTGAACCTTTTGCAGCAAAACATTGTTTCAGGTGAGAGTCGTTGTGTCCTCGTATGCAAATGTGTCAAAACTTCCGTTATTGCTATTGTGACCACTCAAGAGTGGCAATGATCATTTACAGAAAAAAACAGCCATTCATGACTCACTCGATACTCAAAGAGGCAAAGTAGGCTTAGGTCCAATACTCGCCAGAACCTGCTCGGGCACCTCAACCTCCTTGTCTCTGATATAATCCGCAAAGCCTTTGCCCAAGATATCCAGATTGACCGCCGAACTCACACCTCTTCCCAGAATACCATAGACGACAAAGTGTACAGCAAAGATGTGAGGCATCTCGACACGCTCCAGGAAGAACTTGTCTTCCTTCCAATCACCGCCGATTAATTGTTGCATCCTGGCTTTGGTGAGGTAGCTGCGGAACCAATCCCAGGCTTTAGGGTCGCGGACGAAAAGACCAATGTTGATGTTTGCTCCTTTGTCGCCGGAACGGCCGAGAGCAATGTCACCGAGACGGACGGTGCGTGTTGCCCCAAGAGTGCTGATGTCGATGGGTGAAGTGGTTTCGTAGTTTTGACGCTGCTCGAGGTCTTCGTAGCGTGAGGGATGACCTGCGTCAATAGTCTCTGTTACCTTGCCTGATGCGTCGAGCATGGTGACTGTCTCCTTTATAGAGTCTTGCTTGACTATGGCGGGGTAGTAGGCAAGGTATGGTCTCGGCATGGCAGTGCGGAAGTCGAGAGAGCAGTGCATGCCTAGCGTGATTGTGAGTTTATGAACACCAGCAAGGTACTCTACTGGATATCTTACCTGAATAGTGCTGCATACCAAGGTCCCGGAAAGCCAGAAGTAACCTTCCAAAAGCCTCCTGATTGGGTCCTTGTGCGATGAGTCGGAAGTAAGTGGTGCTGGCGAACTGTGTTTGAGGGTTCTCTGCAGGTCGACCGATGCTATATCGAAGGTGAGCTTGTGTTTTTGAGAACTCACTTCAGAGTCACATTGAACTTACTGCTGGAATTCAAGGGTGTCAAATTGATCGTAAACACCGACTCTCTTTAGATTCCATTCGAACTGTTTCTTGAACAGGGCAAATTTGTGATCTGTTGCGTAGCCAGCTGCATTGAAGAGAAGTTGTGCCTCGAAGCCACCCCTGTAGAAAACAGCTAATTTTGTAGTCGGAGGCGGAGGAGCTCCAGTCACTCCTGTCACGCGCACGCTAGGGAGATATTCAGTCAGACAAACGGTAGGTTAGTGTCCTTGAGTGTACATACCGGTCTTTGCCAACGTCCTCAACACGGATGTCATGAAGATAAGCCTTGACATCTGGGTTTAGATAGATGTCTCCTTGCAACTCGTAGAGGAATTGGGCCTTGATAGTATCTGCATTGACCATGCCCTTGGTGTTGTCGTGCTTTGTCGCAACAACAGTACCATCGGCTTCGATCTCACAGATGCCGAATGGAAGGTCAATGAGGGACTCCAAAGGGTATTCGTCGAAGCCAGCGAAGTTGGCTCCAGTCATGTAACCACTACATTCAATACTGCGTTCCTGTTAGTATTTGGCCAAATGTGATTTAGGGTAAGAGTTCGTACAGATGGCCGCCAACAAGAGCACCGGCAAGTGCGTCGTAGTCAGTATCTTTCCAGCCATGCCACCACCATGCAGCTCCTATCACAGGACTGGCGTCCGCAACACGTCCACAAATGACAATGTCAGCACCTTTCTCAAGGGCCTTTACAATTGCGCGAGCGCCAAGGTAGGCATTTGCGGAGACAATTGCACGTTCTGGCTTAAGCAGATCATCGATGTGGTCATGAAAATGGACATTCGAGTTGGCACTATCCAGATGTGCAGGAAGCTTGCCAGACTCGACTTGACTCTTGACCTCTGTCAAAAGATTGTCTCCTTCAACGTAAGCGACGGAGAGCTTGATGTTCTTGGTCTTGAGCTGTAGCACCATATCAGTATCTGACGTGCCTCGAATAGAGATAAACATATTCATTCTTACCATATCTGCTATCTTCAGAGCCAATCCTTTAGGGTTGAGTGCACCGCCATTGAGTACGACTTTGATACCCTTCTCAGCGAGAACCTCAGCACTTTGGTTGATGCCGTCCCAAGCAGTCTCGGCGTATCCTTCGTGCTTGCCGGCAGCCATTGCCTCAGCTACGTATGTAAGCACTTGCTTTTTTTCGAGCGACGCTCAAGAGTTGTCATTACCATTTTCAGCGAGGTTGACCTCCGCCAAGTAGTCGCCAGTTATGAAGTCGACTGGTCCTTGTGTGGCTTGTCTGAGCATCTGATAGCCAGGGTCGCCTAACAAATCATTAGAACATCTGGCTCTAATGTTTCGATGAGCATTTTGACATACCTGCAGCTCCCGAGCAGTTTGCAACTTTGACTGCTCTCCTGCTTGCGCTACCATTCACTCCGTTAGGGGACATTGTGAGATATAGTTCCACAAATGATATTCTTTGAGAATATGTTTGCTACAAGAGGTTCGAAGACGATATGCTCGAAGACATGACCCGCCTTTAAGAACAAATCACTCGTTGCTCTAGACCATTATTTCCGATTATCATATTCCGGAGCTTCATGGAAAGTTTCATGGGCCTATGGTTTTACGAGCTTACGCCTCGTCGGATGTCAAACTTCCTTTGGGCTGCTTTATACTGCATTCTGTGCATAGATTTCCCCATAACCTCTGCATAAGTAGGGTTGGGCCAGGGGGGCTCTGCATAAATCCCGCAAACAGGTGTGGGGAAAGCATAATCTGACCTCAGGTTCGCTAAAGGGTCGAGCAACAACGCCTCTCATCAGCCACTAGAATCCCTAAGGGTGGCCGGACACACAACTTCCGAAGGGATGGCACGAGCAACGTCCGAATGGCCGAATTACAGTAGACGTGTGGGGGGTTTTATATATACACTACACATGTTTATATAGACCCCTTCAACCACGAACCGTACGTCCAAGTTCGACCCATACGCCTGTTCCTTGCAAAGCCTTCACAATGTCCAAATACTCTGTACCGCAGGAAACGCAACGAGTGTTCGTCGATGGTATCTTGAACGATCCACTTGTTGCTCCGACTCTGCCAGAGAAAGCAAAAGAATATGCTGCTCAGGTATCTTTCGTTGGCAGCGATGCTCCAAGCCTGCCTATCAATTGGCGGTTCGCAGAGAGCATTGCTTCATTGAAGGGACTCGAGTCTGTAATGATCAATGCTTTGCTGGATAAGAAATACAGCAGCGGCCCAGTGAAGGTCGAGATCGACACGTAAGACCGAGTCCAGCGGACACACTTGCTTTGAGTGCTGACGACTACGGCGTTCTAGAGACCATGCGCAATTGTTCATCATGTCTTCTCTCTTGTGGACGATCGATCCTTCGGGAGAGAATTTGAGCGCCGCCTCTCTAGTTTCCGAAGAAGGTCGCCAGAAACTTGTCAAATATTTCCCTAGCTGGGATAAATACGGTGCCAACAACGGTCCATACAACACAGCTGCAACCAACATTTACAAGACCAAGGATGGGAAATTCTTTCACATTCATGGTAAGTTGATCGATGCCAAGAATCCTAGAGTTGTGGGAATGTGTGCTGAGAGCTCAAACTCGAAGCTTCTTTGAATGCAGGCCCAACGATTGAGAGTGTCCAACTACCACCAACAAACCCAGAGGTAACAACCAACGAGCAGGCCTGGAAGGTCTTTGGCGATGCTGTAGGAAACCATACCGCAGAGGAAATGCAAGATATTGCCACAAACCAATATCGCCAAGCTGGAACAATTTGCTACTCCAAAGAAGAGTTCAAGCAGAGCGAGCATGGCAAGGCCAACGATCACGTAGGCTTGTTCGAAGTTCACGAGCATCCTAACCAAAACCAAAAAGCATGTTGGTGGCCTGAAAATAGCACTCTGCCTTCCTCGCCGAAACGTCCTCTTGCCGGTCTCAAAGTGATTGACTTGACAAGAATCATCGCTGGACCTGCCATCTCACGAGGTCTGGCCGAGATGGGTGCCAGTGTGATTCGGGTCATTGGCCCTGAACTCGTAGATCTCTCGCCACTGCACCCCGATCTCAACCATGGAAAATGGAACACGCTACTCGACTTGAAGAATGAAGATGATCGCAAGAAATTGCGTGAGTTGGTTCTTGAGGCCGATGTCTTCCTACAAGGATATCGTCCACATGTGCTCGACAAGTACGGCTTTGGCGAGAAGGACATCCTCGATATCTGTAAAGAACGGGAGAGGGGAATTATCTATGCTCGCGAGAACTGCTATGGCTGGTCAGGGCCATGGAAAGACCGCAGCGGATGGCAGCAGATCAGCGATGCTGTAAGTCTTGATCGCGGAAATTCTTTTCAACGTGATTTTTTTTTTTTGACAATATGTACAGAACTGTGGTGTTTCGCTCGAGTTTGGACGAGCCATGGGTCATGATGAACCTGTGACGCCAGTATTCCCAAATTCAGACTACTGGTGAGCATAATGATTGTATATGATGTATTGTTGTAGAAGCCTGCTAACGTGCCAAATCAGTACCGGTGTATGCGGTGTAGCAGGCATTCTTGCTGCAGTTCTCAAGCGTGCTGAGATTGGTGGCTCATTCACCGTCGACGTAAGTGTCAACATTTCTCGCTACAGAGTCTAAATCAAGCCTAACTCCTGTCCAGATTGCCCTCAATTATTACAGCCGATGGCTCGTAGAAAACGTCGGAGTGTACCCCTCAGACGTCTGGCAAGAGCTGTGGCAGCGTAACGGATCACTCGTCTTCCGTCACTACCACGGCATGACGTTCATGCTGCCCAAGGTCTTTGGCCAGATCTTCAAGAACAGTGCTGGCGTGTTGCTCAAGCCGAGTCATTTTACTGAATATCCGATCAAACATATGGGCGGCAAAGTGATAAAGTATCCGGGCCCAGTCATCCGTTTCCCGGGTAAGGAGGTTGAGCTCGGATACAACGTGGGTACGCGAACCAATGGTGTTGACTTGCCATACTGGCCAAAGGACTTGAGCGTGGAGGTTGTTAGCAAGGACAGCATCTAAAGCGTTGGTGAAAAGGTCTTTCAAACTCGTCTCTATGCTGCCTCGGGCTGAGTAGATATGTCAAGAAACGCTGAAGAACCTCACAAGACAATCTGACTCTTTTTCAAACCCAAGTAGCAAGGAAAAGAGAAACATGAGTCTCAGCTGGAGCAGAGGTGTTTGTACCCCACTCCTGAACTTGTATCAGAAAGCCCAGACGATTCAGCAAGATTGGCGAAGCGTGCCGTGACTGTTGAGTTGAGACTTGAGATTGCGCGTTCAAGGGCATCCTTGACACATCGATGGTTAACACGTAAGAGCGAGAGCCAGACCTAATATGCTTGATTCATTTCTTCTGGCCATTTTCGGCCTTGTCGAGAAGACTTATGCGAGTTTTGTATTCTCGTGGTGACTCGATCTTCCCGCCTTTCTGGCCCATCAATTTGCCAATAAAGCTGGGCTTGGTATGCTTCCACATGCCAACCTGATTTTTCTGAGCCTTTTCCATGGCTCTGCGATACTTTGCTTCTTTATTGCCGAACTCGCTGCCAAACTTTGCTTCGTAGACAGTAGCCAAGCCATTCTTGATCATCTCCAGCCCAACATCTGTTTTCCAGAAGCCCCATTTCCAGTATGAGACACTTGCAACGACTCTTTGGTACTGGTCGAGTCTGTAGATGTATGCCCTGACATAACGCTTGTGAAGCAAAGTCCTCAGCCACTCTAAGGCTTCTTTTCCAAAAGGTTGTTCTTTGTTGCCAAAGTGAGCAGTCTCAGGAGCATCGACGCCTGCTATGCGAACGTGGACAGTTTTGTCCTTGAATTGCTTGAGGGACCAATCTTGGACCTTTCTCGAGGGTAGCCAACCCCATCCCATGAGACGGCCTCCAGGAGTATGAAACAGGCGGAAATTGTCGCCATCGCCGACACGGCTTACGTAGCCGTAGAGACTTCGTTTGTGGAAGTATGAGGGAGTGATGTATTGGGCTTCGGGGACGCGGCGGAGGTGTCTGCGGTAGATGCGGATCAAGGCGAGAGTGGAGAAGGTCAAGATTGCGGTGGGTAGGATGGTGCGAGGTGAGGAATATTGTGACCAGTCTGTGGCGTTGAGTGAGTCGGACCAGGTGATGGGTTTCTTCTTTTCCTTGTCAGAGTCTTTCCATTTGAGCCAATCTGGCCACTGCATGGCGGAGCGACTTTTTGTGTTTTGGTTTGGAAACAGCAACAGGCTTTTGGAGACTTGGACGAATTGTGGAGTTTGCATGTGAAGGGCGTGCTTGCATCCGAGCTTCGCGCTAATGCTCCATTGAGCAACCACTAGGGTGGGCGCGTACAGGGAGCGACTTGTTCTCTACCATCGTGTACAGAGATGCAGGTCAACGAGACCACCGTAGAAGGTACAGTGCAATCGTTGTTACTCTAGGTAGTGCACACACGTTATTGTATTGAGGTAGCCGTGGTTCAGGCAAAACCGGGGATGTCGGCTCAATCCATGGACGATTACGCGTGACGAAGGAGATCCCCGCATTGAGCGACGATCGATGGTGCAGCAGGTGCATGGTCAGTTGCAGCTGCCGTACCTGAATCCTGCTCCTAGCACCTCGAGCTCCTTCCTGTCTTATCGTCCATCTTTCCAGCTTCCGAACATTCACCTCACAATGGGCGGCGGCTCTCATCCTACTATGGCTTCAGCCTCGACCTACCCACGGATGGCTGCGAAGCCTGTTGGCAAGCAGATCCACAACCTCTATACCGACAGACTGAGGCAGTTCACAGACAACGGCCAGTACAGAAACCAAGGCTTGCTACCGTATGCACCTTCTCCAGACCGTCTCTGCCACACCCACATGCTGATTTATGCCTAGCAAAATCGAACCCAAACGTGCATCGGGTCATCCTCACATCAAGCTCGACGTCTACTCTCCTCCGGACCTCTCTCGTCCCACATTCAAAGATGCAACCTCGCACGACTTCCGTCCTGCTCATGTAGGCGAGTCCTTTGGCCCCAGTTGGTCAACACATTGGTTCCGCGTTCGTCTTACCGTTCCATCCTCCCTAGCCGATGAGGAGCACCTAGAACTTCACTGGGATGCGAACAACGAGGGTCTCATCTGGAACGAAAAGGGAGAACCATTACAAGGTCTTACTGGAGGAGGCGAGCGTGTCGAGTGGATCCTCCCCAAGTCATTCCGTGACGGCAAGGAGCATGTCTTCTACATCGAAATGGCTTGCAACGGCATGTTCGGAAACGCCCCTGGAGGAGACAGCATCCAGCCACCTCGTCCAGACAGGTACTTCCAGTTGCAGAAAGCCGATATCGTAGCTATCAACCTAGAAGCAAGAGCTCTCTTCATCGACTTTTGGATCATTGGAGATGCTGCCAGGGAGTTTCCCCAAGATTCCTGGGAGGAGCATGAAGCTCTCCAAGTCTGCAATTCAATTATGGACACCTTCATCGCTGCTAATGGAAGCAACGAGTCTATTGCAGAATGCAGAAAGATCGCAAAGAAGTACATCGGTGACGTTGATTCCTCCAAACTCTACGACTCAGACGAGCCTGCTTTGATCACTGCTATTGGCAACTGTCATATCGATACCTGCTGGCTTTGGCCTTGGGCAGAGACGAAGCGCAAGGTCGCCCGCTCATGGTCTAACCAGTGTAACTTATTGGAACGATACCCAGAGCACCGTTTCGTCGCTTCACAAGCCCAGCAATTTAAGTGGTTAGAGCAGCTGTACCCATCTGTCTTCGATCGTGTCAAGAGCAAGGTCAAAGAAGGTACCTTCCAGCCAATTGGTGGATCTTGGGTTGAGCATGATACAAACATGCCCAGTGGAGAGTCATTAGTCCGCCAGTTCATCTATGGTCAACGCTATTTCGAGAGCCGATTCGGTTCAAGATGCACTACCTTCTGGCTACCCGATACTTTTGGTTACTCAACCCAACTACCTCAGATCTGTCGACTTGCAGGTATGACAAGATTCTTCACACAGAAACTCAGCTGGAATAACATCAACAACTTCCCACACACTACCTTCAACTGGGTCGCACTAGACGGCAGTCAGGTTGTCTGCCACATGACACCTGCTGAAACTTACACTGCCGAAGCCAACTTTGGTGATGTGAGACGCAGTATCACCCAACACAAATCCATGGATCAGGATCCAACCTCGCTCCTTGCATTTGGAAAGGGAGATGGTGGTGGTGGTCCTACCTGGCAGCATATCGAGAAGCTTCGAAGATGCCGAGGCATGAGCGACAAGGTCGGTCTCTTGCCTCGTGTCAAGATGGGCGATTCGGTCGATGACTTCTTTGCTCGCCTTGAGCAAAGGGTCGAAGAAGGTCTTGAACTTGTGACTTGGTATGGTGAACTCTACTTCGAACTTCACAGAGGCACGTACACAACCCAGGCCAACAACAAGCGTAATAACCGCAAGGCCGAGATCATGCTTCATGACATCGAATACCTTGCAACATTGGCCAGTATTCGGGACGCGGTTGCGAAAGATGCTAAGAAGTACAAGTACCCGAAGAAGGACATCGACGATATGTGGGAGAACGTTCTGCTGTGTCAGTTCCATGACTGCTTGCCTGGAAGTTGTATTGAAATGTGTTATGATGACTCTGATGAGGTATGTTTCACCAATCATTCATACGGTCCATGACTAACAGCTCGAAGCTTTATGCGAAGGTTTTCAAGACTGGCAAGAAGCTCTTGACAGAAGCTCTCCATGCCCTCGGGTTTGACGACAAATTGTGCCACGATAATGAGCTTGTCGCACTAAATACCCTCGGATGGAACCGTAACGAAGTGAGCTCTCTGCCGTCTCCCAATCAGACGAGTCGTTATGGTCTGCTCCAAGGCCAAACTGGCGTCAACGCTGTAACGGACATGAGCCAAATGTCTGCTTCCGTGGAGATCAAAGACAAGGGAGACGATGTTTTCCATCTGACGAATAGTCAATACTTCGTCGAGATCTCTCGTGGCGTCATCACCATGCTTTATGATAAACAAGCCCGCCGAGAGGTAGTTCCCAAGGGCCAGAAGGCGAACCAACTGGTTATCTTCGACGATAAGCCACTCTACTGGCAGGCATGGGACGTTGAGGTCTTCCATCTCAACTCGAGAAAGGAGCTTCACGCAACAAGCTCTTCAGTCATCAGTGAGAATACTCCTCATCGTGTTGCAGTCACCACAACGACAAAAATTTCCGAGAAGTCATCTATCACAATGACTATCACGCTCTCTTCCACTCCCGTAGGAGGTCACTCGTACATTGAGACGGAAGCAGAAGTCGATTGGCACGAGGACATGAAGTTCTTGAAGGTTGAATTCCCAACCACAGTAACCAACACTGAGGCTTCTTACGAGACCCAATACGGTATCGTTCGACGCCCGACACATTACAACACCACGTGGGACATGGCCAAGTTCGAAGTATGTTGCCACAAATGGGCTGATCTCTCGGAGAATGGTTACGGTGTTAGTATCCTCAACGACTCGAAATATGGATTCGCAACCTGCGGCAGCTTGATGCGTCTTTCTCTACTACGTGCACCTAAGGCTCCCGATGCTCACGCCGACATGGGTAAGCACAAGATTCGCTGGGCAATCCTTCCTCACAAGGGTCCTCTCGATCATCGCACCGTTCGTGCAGGATTCGAGTTCAACAACCCGATGGCAGTGCACTCGCACCCCAACATGTCAGATGTCAAGGGCTTGATGAGTTCGTTCAAGTTGTCTAAAGACAGCGACGAAGGCTTGGTCCTCGATACCATCAAGCGTGGCGAGGACGACGAGGATGTTAGCCGTGGCGATCTTCCCAAGCGCAAGGGCCGGAATGTCATTCTTCGCGTCTACGACAGTCTAGGAGGAAGGTGCCGTGGTTCGATTGAGGTTGGCCAGGTGCCCGTTGCCAAAGTGTGGAAGTGTAACGTCCTGGAGGATGACATTGAAGAAGTGCATCTTGCCAAGGGTGCATTTGACATCGAGCTTAGAGCTTTCGAGGTTGCTACCTACAGACTCTTGTTGCAATGAGGAAGTAGAGATGAGGTGGAGTGTCGTGAGTCATTGCGATATAATCTAGATAGCATGTAGTACAGTGTCTATTTAATATCCCCTCTTCCTGTTTACGACGTTGATGAAGTCTTCGCCTTTCTGCTTGTGCTCCAGCTGCAACTCAAGGATCTGGAATGCACGGTCGACATATGCCTCGCCATTGCCGCTGATGTGAGGTGTGACAATGACATTATCCAAGCCCCATAGCTCGTTGTCCGAGGGAAGAGGTTCGGGATCCGTGACATCAAGGGACGCTCCAGCCAAAGTTCCATCCTTCAAGGCTTCGATCAATGCAGTCTGGTCGATGATGGGTCCTCTCGCGATGTTGGCAATGAAGGCTGGTTTTTTGCCATCCTGGCTGAGAATTTTGAATTCCTTTGTCGACAAGAAATGAGTAGTCTCTTTGGTGAGCGGTACGGAGACGAGCAAAAGATCAATGTCTTGTTTGAGGAAGTCATGCAGGGACTCCTTGTCCAGACCGGAATACCAAGCCGAAGGGATCTCACCGTTCGGGTCACCGGTTCCGGGGACGATGTAGCCGACGTCTTTTTTCTTCTCTGGTGTGTCCTTTGGCGATGCTGTGAATGCAATCACATCCATACCTTACAGATCTGTTAGCTTTGTTGTGGAGTTGATGTAGAATCAAGTTACCCATGGCTTTAGCGACTCGGCCAACCTGACGCCCGATGCTTCCATAGCCGAGCACACCAACACGCATGCCGACAGAGTCTTTGACACGGTAGTTTTCCTTAGCCCATTTGTGCTCCCTCTGAGCTTCGTAAAGCTGATTGTATTTGTGAGTATGAATGAGATGGGTCATGATAACCCACTCAGCGATTTGTGGTCCATGCACACCCGACGCAGTCGCGATAGGGATTTCGGTATTAGTGTAGATAGGATGACTGGAAAGCTGGTTTGATCCGGCAGAGAAGAGCTGGATAAAGTCTAGCAAGGGAGCATCCTCAGGTTTAGGCGGTAAAGCGAATAACGTCAACAGCACAGTTGCTTCTCTCCAAAGCTCCTTGGGTATTTCTGCTTCCAGCTGCGCACGATCCTTGGTCCAAGATACGTTGCGATAGGTTATCTTGAGATGAGGAAACTTGTTCTGTAGTTTCTCGATAGCGGCATCTGGCTTCTGCATGGGCAGTGTGACCAGGACGGCCTCTTTGTGTTCGCCTCCGCCCATTGTAGTGTTTGAGGTTGCAATAGTGACGATTTAGTGATGACTTGCAGATCTGGAAACGAATTCTCGAGGTTGTATGATATAGTTTGAGTCAAGTCAGCAATGTGTAGGTGATGATTGATAATGTAGGGGACCGATGACGTGCGCTCGCACCTTCCGATTCAGGCATCGTCGGCCGAAGCGGAGGAGCTCTTTTCTGCTGCGTTGCAACTTGCAAGACCAACAAGCACACAACAACAATTAGAAGCGAAGCAACAAATCATCATGACAAGAATCGTTCGAAGTCTAATGATACACGGCCGTACTGGATAATTAAGTTGTATGATTGTTCGCTTAATCGGTATTTGCAAGACACTTCTCTATCGGAGGGATACTGGACGAGTCCACACAACGTCGTGCAACATGGGCTTTCCCAGTTTGGCCGTCGTTTGCCGTATCAAAGCGAGTCAAGAGGACCACTCTCCGCACCTCGTTCTGACGTCCCTTTCTCATGTCCTTCTGGAATGATGAGCATAGGTACAGTACTTGTATCAGACGTTGTTACATCCGAGACGGCGGGATTGATTTCAATAGCTTGAACGTTTGATGACTTGAAGCGAGGTCCAAATTGCCGACCCTTGTTCCACCTGCGACGTCTTCTCAATGACTATCTCCGCCAGCTCTTATCACTTGAAAGCGCAAAGACAACCAAGTTTCAATGTTAACCAATCCAGCGACTACCTGAATGCATTCATACAACTGTATACGAAAGTATATTTGCTTTTCGGTCCGTCTGACTTGCGACTTGGAGTAAATCTCCATGAGGCTCGGCCGTTGTCAATTCTAAGATCTTTCGGCGCGGCAGTTGGACCTCTTATGGTACTAACGTCCAACTGCACAACGTTTCCGTACAAGTTCTAAATGATTCGGGCCAGATGCTTGTTCGTACTGATCAAAACCACAGTAGCCTATGTATTATGTAGAACGCCGCCCCTTCCAATCCAAAGTTGTTTTCTATCCAATTGACACTACAACATCTCTCAAGGGACCCGTCGACGCCTTGACATCTTACATTAGATAGGCGTCGACGCCTTCGAGGCTCGAAAGATGGTTCACATGCTTGCTCTGGTCATTTGTTTTCTCTCACTTTCATGGGTATCGGTTCTTGTTCGGTTTGGAGTCAAGATATTTATGATCGGTCGCATGCGATGGGATGATTGGATCTTGCTGTTGGCAGTGGTATGTCCGCCGTTCGTGCGATAGTGCCTTGAGCTCACCATATGTACAGATTCTGTACAGCGGTCAGTGTAGTTGCGTGCTGGTCCTGAACAACGCCACCTCACACAAAAATTCAGCCACCGCACTGGATACTATACTCTACATGTTCATCGCCTCCTACCAGCTATCGTTATTGAGTTCGGTCTGCGTCAAGACGTCCTTTGCGCTTTCTCTGAACAGGTGCTTCGCGGAGAGATGGCAGCGTCTGATTATCAGCAACATGACTCTTCTCTTTTACGTATACGCGATCATCAGGATCTTCCTCGATCTCTTCTTCTTCTGTGGTCCGCCTGGTGATATGGTCAGCAAGAAAAGTCTCCGACAATGCCCACACTACTCAAGCATGATCAAATGGTGGTTGGTCGGTTCGATATTCAATGCTGTGGTGACCTGGGTTTACGTCCTATTACCTGCTATTGTCATCTGGACGTCCGGGCTCACTCTCAAAGTCAAAGCTTCCGTTTCCATTATCACCGCCGTAGGAATAATGGGTGGTCTGGCTGCTATATTTCGCGTTGCAGGGGTTGGCACGTTCAAGTCCTTCAAGGATTTCGACCCGACCAATTACGATATCATCGCATGTATGATTGCCGAAATGGCTTTCGCCATCATCGCGACGTCTATGACGAACTCCACCAAATTACCAAGCATGTTGGCTCGAACAAGAAGCAACGATGTCAGGCCGAATGCGGTGGCTGGTGGTTCGTACCTTGAGGAAGGTACTTCCGACTTTATCAAGCTCTCGCCCATCATCGGTCCACAGAAGCTTGTTGGAAATCCTCGGAGCTCATTGCAAACTGTGAAAGATGCTCGGAGCTCATTACAGACTGTGAAAGAATACCCTGCTCTCGAAGAAGAACCATTTGCACTGCCGTCACCCGCGTCCAAGACTGAGCACGACTCTTGGGATCGCACATTTGGGCCACCAACACCTGCATATAAGACTGAGGGAGACTCTTGGGATCGCGCATTTGGGCTATCCGAGGCGTCGGCCGCACCAGCTAGGCTGACACTGATCATCGACGACATTAGTGATGACGAGGAGGACGGTATCAAAGGGTCATCAGAGATCACGAAGACTTTTACGAATGTATAGCGATTCACACAATGTTTGTCTTTTCTATAACGAAGCAATGTTCATCTAATTTTTGGATGTTTTTTTCGTTGTCCATCAGTGTGTGATCAGAGTGTTCGCAATGGCATCAAGGCGACCTTGACGCTACCCCTGGATTTGCTTAACTCCGATAATTTAACAGGAAACAACATTGTGTTTTGCTATCCTAACGACTGAAGGATGAGGTTTCTCGACGATGGTCATTCGACGTATCCATGTCTGTTAAGCTATCTTGTTATGCTATACAAAGGCTTATCCATGCTGAACTCCAAGCGCTTCCCTTGGCTCTAACTCCCTCGCATCAATGGAGATATCCATAGCACAAGTACTACACCAGAATATTGAACTGAATAACTATCAAGTCAGCCGTTGTGTTATCAAGAGTGTCCCGTGTCCCGTCTTTGCAGGCCATTTTTCGTGGTCAGGGTCATTTTTGTGGTATGGAAACTTGATATATTGTTGTGACCATGTATACAATCTTGCTGTGATGCTCTTCCTTTGGGTTTGATCAGAGGCTCTCCGAACACGCTGTTTTTGCTTACATTTGCGGTATAGGCGAAGGATTAGGACAGCGTTTCTTGTGAGTGTGTGGTGACTTTCGCGTCCAAAGAGCTGGTGCCTTGCGTTTTCGACATTCATGGTACAGTCATGAGTGTGGGCTACTATGATTGGTGATGGAGTCTTGGGTGTGAGTGGAGCCTTGGTGCGAGAGAGTTTGTTGCGCATCCCGTGGTCCATGTTAGTCAGCTGCATCAGCTATAAGATTCCCCTGAACTTCCGAGCACTTCTTTCTTTCTTTCTCTTCATCAACACAACACAACACATGACCAACGCACCGTGCGTTTCCACATGAGCTGGTAAGTATCGCCCTCCCTCCGGCTGCACTCCGACAACAGCACGTCTGCCCTTCCGGCAAAGGGGCTTGCGGAACTCCTCGTAAGGGCCTAATAAGCGCACACACTCTTGTTTGAGGCTTAAATGAAAAACTTGCCGAGAGAGGCGCCCTTCTGGCCAGACTTAAGAACAGAGACAGTCTTGTTATAACGGCCTTTGTAAACTTTGCCAAGAGACGTCTGGCCTGGGAGATACTTGGTAAATCCGATCTGGTCCTGAGCTTAGTGGGAAACGGTAGAGCAACCCCCCTATTCGCCTCATGTCACTTTTTGATTTTATTGATGATTTGTCTACGCTGATCTGAGTTGGTGTAGGGACTTTTGAGCTGTGGTTCGATCCCACAAGCTGATGGTATGTCGAAAGACTACTACTTGAAGAACCGTGGTCCGATCCCATGAGTTCGTGGTATGCCATGAGCTATCACTTTTTTTCCAATGAGTTGCTGGCATTGTTGCTGGGACTTGTAGAAGAAAGCTGCTTGTGTTGTGTTTCGTGATATAGGCGATGTTTCTGTGACGCTGCCGTGCTGTCGCGTTGGCGGCGTCGTTTTGCCCCTGAGTCTTCATGTTCATGGGATATCCTCGACTCATCGTCGTCAGTCGATATGCCGTTGTTTTGTGACCTATCGCCGTCGTTCCAGAACGAATCCGTCATCTCTGCGTGCTGAAGGTCTCGTCGACTACATCCGTCGTTCCCATCCAGCGTCGTCGTCCGTCGTGCCTGCTTCGCGATCGTATCCTCCACGAAACTTGACCAGAGTAATCGAATTCCTTTCGTCGTCGTTGGCGCCATCGTGTTCAGTCTGTTCGTTCAACCAGGGGGATGCCTAGGCTCCAGTCGTCCACCTGCTTTGTATCGTTCCGACCTTCGTCGTCCATTCCTACCGTCGGTAGCGGGTCTGCGATGTGGTGTAATCGACGCCCGTCAACAGTTCTTGATGGGGACTGCCCTGACTGGCACCTGCTTGTATACTTGGCCCATCCAAGCTCACTTAGCCAGCTCGAAGCCACACACTTCTACCCAGTGATCGTCCTTCCAACGCACCATTATCTCGGGAGACAGTACCAAAAGACTGCGACCAGCTCTGCAGACGCCTGGCAACTACTACCGTCAACGAAGATCTTAAAGAGATACAGAGCTACAAGAACAAAACATAGCGACAGCAATAAGGACTACAGCACAAGCATACACAAAAGCAAGAAGACGAAGCAATGAACACAAAGAAGCTTTTTGCATTTTTCTGCATGCATGCTTGCAACAAGCAACAAAAACACAGGGGGGGATACATATGCAGAACAACAACCATGCAAAACAAATGCAACCAAGAAGGAAATGTATTTTGAACCCAGCTTTGTCTATCTGAAGAAACGGCCAATCATAGCACCGCCGATGTTACTCGCAAGGCCGCTGGCAGAGAAGGCGCCAGTTGCAATGTTTGTGGCCTGGCTGAACTTGTCGCAGCGAGAGAAAGCAAGGGTGTTTGTGACGGCAAGGACGATGGCGATGACTGTGCATCCAGCGTCAGCAAATGTATACCATGGATTTGTGGGACAGAGGACATGGCCAACGTACCAACCAGACTAAGCCAGATAAAGTGCAATCTGAAGATGGCGACAATACCCAACGCTACCCAGCTAACAGGCTGCGAATACAGAGCCAGCCAGAAGAACCTCTTGTCCGTAGCATTGATCTGTCTGGTATCCGGATCCGCAGACTCAAAGACCCAGTTGCCGTCTCCAGACTGAGCGTTGACTTCATTCCACCAGCGCAGACCGACCAATCTTCTGCCGGCAATGTTCTTGAGATAGTAGAAATCCATGGCCAGGAGGATGATTGTGATGATGAAGATGAGGACGTAGTTTTCGCTAAAGTAGAGGCCGAAGAGGTAGGTCAGGAGACTTGCTGTTTGAGGGAAAGACAAGTTAGGCTTCATGAAATGTAGAGGTAGGGGTGCTGGAATTGATCACTTACACAGGCGGAAACCGAGGAAGCAGAGCAGAGTGATGGGATGCGAACTTAGTCGCCAGCTCAGCGAGCCTGGTTGTGGGTTGTCCATGGCGAAGTGAGTTGTGTTGGGGCAATGAGGTGGTTTGCGACAGGGAGATATTCAAGAGGCAGCTGCTATCGGGCCAGCTCTACTCAAAGGGACGCGTCGTTGGCTTTTTTGACTCGTGTTCAGAAGGCTGATCGTGTCCCATTGGCTCGTCATTCGCGCCTGCGAGTTTGACAAAACGTGGGGAGAGCTCCCTCCGCCATGCCGATTCCGTCCCTCGGCCATCGCAAGCCCCCACCATGATGGCATCAATGTCCACCTTCCTCTGGAACAACTTCACCAAATCTTGTATACCAGCAATATGGCCGCCTCACCAATTGTCCGTCGGGCACTTCTCTATGGTAACAACTCAAAGTACATCCTCGAGAAATCTAGCTAATGCCCAATGCAGTGCCCGGCTCGTCCATGCGCTTCCTCGAAAAGTCACGAGGCGTGGCCGTCGACACAATCTGCTACGATCTAGAAGACTCGGTGACGCCGGGCAAAAAGGCTGAAGCACGTTCAAATCTCCAATCCATTCTATCTCGAGATAGAGTATCAGGCATCAAAGAGCAAGCCGTACGCATAAACTCGGTCGACAGCGGCTATGCCCTCGACGACCTGACCCAAGTCCTCAAAGCACAAAACCTCGACGCCCTCGTCATTCCCAAAGTCAACAGTGCTTCTGATCTACACTTTGTCACCGATGTTATTCGCCATGCTCTTCCCGAACGACACGGCCCCGATGCCAAATCTCCACTCAGATTAATAGCCTTGATTGAGTCGGCGCGAGCAGTCATGGACTTGTCTGCCATTTGCAAAGCTTCGCCGTATTTGAGTGGCCTCATCTTCGCTGCTGAGGACTTTGCCCTCGATCTTAGCATCACGCGTACGCCGGACCTCAAAGAATTCTTGTATGCGCGGTCGGCCATCGCGACGGCAGCTAGAGCCTTCAACCTTCCTTCCACCATCGATCTGGTCACGACTGCATTCCGCGGTGAGCAGGGTCAACAGGTCCTCAAGGAAGAAAGTGAGGGTGGTAAGAGAATGGGTTACAATGGAAAGCAATGCATCCATCCTAGCCAAGTCGAGCTGGTTCAGAACATTTTCAGCCCAAGCCAGGAAGAGGTGGATTATGCCGTAAGAGTCGTCATTGCCGACGAAAAGGCTGATGCCCAAGGTCGAGGCGCTTGGACACTGGATGGCAAAATGATCGACGTGCCAGTGGTAGGCAAAGCCAAGGCAGTCGTCAAGAAGGCGGAAGTCTGTGGTATCGATGTGGCTTCCGTCAGAGAGAAGTTCAAGGACCAAGAACCAGAGTAGTCCAAGTAGAATTGTTGTTCAAGAAGCGTCTTTGGCGTAAGCAAGTGCTCGGTGACCCCTCTCTTGACCAGGCCCATTTCCATGACCCTCTCTCCAACACTCCTGGCAGTAGAGATCGCCATCACAGCCTATGCACTTGACAGTAGCATCTTCGTTGCAGATGCAACACCAGCTTTCCATGTCTTCGTCCGTGTATTTGGGCAAGTTCGACTTGACGCTCTTTTGAATGTTGACAGGCTTCTTTGCCGGATTGAACGAAGGCACCCCAGGCAGCGACAGAGAGGCAAAACGTGCCGAGAGGGCATCATCGATATTGGCATCCTGGTCGGGAGCAGGCGATGATGGTAACTCGGTTGGCGCAGAAGGCAGAGAGAGCTCGTTGTCGACATTTGCCCTTTTCTCATCATCTTGCTCTTCTTCCTCTTCTTCGGGGCCTCCGTACTTCTTTTCCAGCGTGAGCTCGGCCAACACACGCTGCACGTAGTCGTCAGCCTCCTCCTCATCTCTCTTGTCCTCATCCATCTCTTTCTGCTCCTCGTCCTCGTCATCGTGCTCTGGCCTAGCAACCCCGACCTCAAGATCCACATCCTTGTTCTCTTCTTCCTTGTTGTCCTCGGCGGGTAAAGCACTCTTAGCTTCAGCCATCAAATCGCGGATTCTTTCGCCTTCATCACGATCAACAGACCACTGTTCCTCAGGCCCAAGGTCTTGCAACAATTCTTCAATTGTTCTGTCATCTTCGTTGTTGTGTTGTGTATCTTCTGCGTCTGGCAATGGTGATGTGATGGTGCTGTTGGGCGTCAAGCTGCGGAATCTTGCTGTCAGGTCGGAGTCTGTAGTTCGTTGTGGTGTTGATGGCAGATCGAGGGAGTGTGTTTTGGAGAGTGTGATTGGAGACTTTCGTAGGGCGTTTAATCTTGCTAGGAGGGTGTCGTCTGAATCAGGCATGTTGGTGTGTTGTTTTGTGTTTGTGGTTGAAGCTCGAGGTTGATGATGTCGTCAAAACAGATCGTAGTCGCATGTGTGACCCTGCTCGATACTTAGCCCAATCTTAAAAAGGCAATATTTCTTGTGACGACGATGTTCTTGGAAGAGTTTGAGTCATTTGAGCTACTAGTATACAGATTGTGCCTGCTCAATAGTCTACAAGGTCGCCAACCAGTAGGCGTTGGTACTTGTCCACCACTTCTCTCGTTTTCATCAAAACGCCAGCGGCAAGCATGCGTATCCTCTCGCCCTCCTCGTCACCTCCACCAACTCTATCAAAGACAAGCTCGACCCACTCCTGTGTCTCGATTAATTGTTTCGAATGCTCTTCTGCCAGTCTGCGCTTGTCCTCATTCATATCCAGAAGAGTCAAGGTAGCGAAGAGAACAGCCTCCAGAACACTGACATCCGCCAATGCATTCGTCCTAACACTCAAGATCAACTCCCAGAACTCTGCTGTCATCTGTGGGAGACTGATAGTTCCCGATCCCGCCGCATGCAAGATCAGCGATAGTGTTTTGAGATATGTGCTGAGCAGGAAGGGCTGGAAATGCACATTTTCCGCTCCATATGCCTGAAGATTCTGCCACCATCGTCCAGTCAGGGGGAAGAAGAAACCTTCTGCGACAACCTTGGCCAACGCATTGGGGATAATCTTCTTCCTCTTCTTCTCAACTTCCATGCGTGAGGAGAACGTTCTGACTTTTAGGATGTTGGGTCCTGACATCTTGTCAGCTGCGTCGAGGGCCATTGGTTGTATCATGGACCGTTCGAGGTTGGATGCGATGCGAGCGACTGGTACGTTGCGCTCGGCGGTATACATTTTGTGCAGTCTCTCAGGAAGCTGTTTGCTCGGGAACGATGTTGCTGCAATCTTAGGGTTCAGGTCTTCGTCCTCGTCTTTGTAACCAGCCAGCTCTCGAGCACCCAAGCCCAAAACGCTCAAAACTGTGGTTCGTTGACTTAGCGAGTAGTCCCCATCGAAGACCTGTCGTGCAAACCATGGTGCCATCTGCGCTGGGGCTGCTACAAGCACTGCGATCAACGCCTGCAGACGCAGCTCGAGGAAGTCTTCCATGTCGAATGTATCACCAAGTCCTACCAAGATCGATGCAAGCTCGAGTGCATGATCGCTGACTTCTTTGCCGAATGAAGATTTGCGACGGATCAAAGCAGCAGCACTTTTTAAGGCCAAACTATGTCGGTCGTAGTTTTCCGAGTCATTTAATCCAGCCATCAGATCGCGTATGTACACTGGAGCCTTGGGCTTGTCGCGATTGATCATGGTCGGATCCTCATCTTCGTCTTCGGGGTCAGAGTCTGGTTTGGCGTAAGGCACAAGATCGTCATCATCTTCGGATTCGTCCAGCACTTCCATTATCCTAGGACCTTGAGGCTCTTCCTGAATGATAGGTTTGGGTTTCGACTTCGCTTGGACGGGCTTCTTCGCGGAGCGAGGATTTGAAGTGGTCACAGAGTCTCTTTCTGTGACCTTGTTGGCGCCAAAAACTTCCTTGATCTTTGTATGATCACCGATCTCGTCATCGACCTTGACGAGACGCTGGTACCACTTTCCTTCAGCTGTTTTCAGGTCATCGATGTCAAAGTTCATCTTGAATCCTGGTTTGTCCACAAGATCTGATATAGCCATTCCAACAATCATGCCGAGGAACCGAGCCCTTAACGAAGACGAATTCAGCCGATTTGACATTCCGTTCAAATGTGCGCTTGAGCGAGCCATAATGAACAAAGACATTGGCTGAGCTCGATGCGCATAACCTGCGAGCAAGAGCAGGACTTGAGCGCAAGCTTCCTGCTGCAAGATTGGCGAATGCTTGATGAAAAGGTTGTCACCAAACCGTTTCATAATCTTCTCCGTGAGATCTTGAATCGGATCCTCAAGCATGTTCGTGGTTCCTTTGCTTGCATGCGCAAATGCAGAAACGGCTGCTCGGCGCAGGCCAAACGACTCTGAAGCATTCAGTGCTGGATCAGACAACCATGTCTCGAGATGGCCTCTCATGGCTTCACTGTCCCCTATCAGCTCCATGATCGTAGCTGACGCCGCAGCGATCGTTGAAGGAGTCTTTGTCATAGTGTCGTCAAAGTCCGGAGGTGACATGAGGGGTAGGCACTGTTTTGACAAGACCTTCAAAGTCTGGTCTAGGAGTTGCTTTTGCTCGTGCACTTGTAAGCTTTGCAGCATCGGTTGCAACTTGGAGCCTGCATTCGGTGAAACAAATGTGATATGGGCATGGATCTCCTCAACAACTCGGACTGGAGAATACTTAGTACTTGATTGTTACCGAGAGACAGTGTCTTCCTACCTGGATAACCAATACCGAGAGCCTTGCCACAAAGTTGAGCTGCGGCCTTGCATGTGCTTGTGTCTTTTGTAGGTTTGTGCAACATGGTGCAGACATTTCTTCCTAGCCATGCAGAATATTTCGAGCCATTTGAGAGCCAAGAGGGTTCAAGTTGACCTCCTGCGGACTTGACAGTGTCTTCGGCTTCTGCTGCAGATGCAACGATCTTGCCTGTCCCAACTAATGTAAGAAGTTCTTTCCACAGAAGCGTCCGTTTCGACTGGCTTTCGACGAGTCTGTTGATATCGTCATACACATTTTCAGCCAGATGATCCGAGCACAGTAGTTGCGACAAGATTGATATAAGATCTGATAATGGCTGTGTCGACTCTGACCCCTGTGCACCTCTGCGCGCCGGCTGGTACTTTGATATTGAGAGACGTAGCTTTGCAAGTATTCCGCCAATACCAGCTACACTTCTCAGACAGTCTAAAAGCAAGACATTTGTCTGATCATCGGTGCCCCAGAAATCCGGTAAAGTTGTGTTTATTAGTTCGTTTACGAGTTTGGCTGATGATGGAGTCGGGATCTTGATGTCGAAGCCAGCTGATTGTTGAGATGATTGACTCAAGAACAAGAGAAGGTCATGCAGTGCATCCTGATCAGGACTTGAACGTAAAATGTGTAATGCCTCGTCGATCGAAGCAGGTGATTTTCGAATGGGACGGGATTTGGGTCTTTCTAACACGACCTCTTCAATAACGAGCTTGTTGGTATTCTTCTGTTTTGATCTGAGAGAAACAGTTGATACAGCTGTCAAGAAATCGCCCATAGCTCGAATGTGTTTGCGACTTTTCAGTGGTTTTGTAAATGGTCGGGGCAGCACTTCAAGAGGTCAACTCCAAGCGAGCACTTCGCGCTTGGACCACCAACGTACTGTACTAACGCCGTTATTGCCGACAGCACCGATGTCATCTTCAATCGCGCAACCACTGAACCAAACACCTTACAATCAACCGACTCACTTCCAAGATGGCTACCGAAGTTGCGTCGCAGCCTGACATCCCTCTGGGCGTGACAGGAGATCGCTCAAGATGGTACGAGACATGCCGCCACAATAATTGACCGAGACTAATCTGCTGCAGGAAGCACCTAGACACAATCCTCTCTCGTAAGGGTCCCTTCACAGACCCGGATGACTTTGTGCCCGGCGAACGTGTCATCCAGAGTCTTGAATCAGCAAAGATCTTGTAGGTGGAAAGGACTCGCTTTATTTGAACTGCTCAAGCTAACTTGCGACAGAGTCATGTTTGTATAATCCAAACCTCGTCTTACATACCCACCTGACCTTTCTCAGCGGAGCTGGTGGCCTCGGATGCGAAATTCTCAAGAACCTCGCCCTCTCTGGTTTCAAGAACATCGATGTCATTGATATGGGTACGCCGAACACCTCGAACTCCTACGCCCAATACTGAATGACAAACAGACACGATCGACGTATCCAACCTCAATCGCCAATTTCTCTTCCGTGAGACAGACGTCGGAAAATACAAGGCTGAGGTGGCTGCTCGTTTCGTCGAGGATCGCGTCAAGGGAGTCAAGATCAACCCTTACTGCGGCAAGATTCAGGACAAGGACGAGGATTACTATCTCCAGTTCAACATTATCGTCTGCGGTCTGGACAGCATTGAAGCAAGAAGATGGATCAATGCTACTCTGGTAGGAATGGTAGACGAGGACAATGTCGACAGCCTGAAGCCATTGATCGATGGTGGTACTGAAGGTTTCAGAGGCCAGTCAAGGGTTATTCTTCCTACCGTCACAAGCTGCATTGAGTGCCAGCTGGATATGCATGCTCCTCGCGCTGCTGTTCCTCTGTGTACTCTGGCTACCATTCCTCGTCAGCCTCAGCACTGCATCGAGTGGGCTCATCTCATCGCTTGGGAGGAAGAGCGTAAGGGTAAGATTGAGAACACATATGCAATTCATGTTACGTTACTGACCCTTATTAGACATTACTCTCGACACAGATGATACAGAACACATCTCGTGGCTGTTCGCAAAGGCCCTGAAGCGTGCGCAGGAATTCAACATCCCAGGTGTCACGTACTCTATGACTCAAGGTGTAGTCAAGAACATCATCCCTGCAATTGCATCGACCAATGCCATCGTTGCCGCCTCGTGCTGCAACGAGGCCTTCAAGATTGCAACTGGCACCAACCCATTCTTGGGTAACCCCGGAGCAAACAACTACATGATGTACAGTGGAGACGACAGTATCTACACATACACGTTCGAACACGAAAAGAAGGACGACTGTCCGGTGTGCGGCAACTTGGCCAAGGAGATCTCTGTTAAGAAGGAGTGGACTCTGCAGGACTTTGTTGAACACCTGGCTGAGAGACCTGAGGCACAGCTGAAGAAACCGTCGATCCGAACTGAAGAGAAGTCACTGTACTACTCGGCACCTCCCAGTCTCGAG
This sequence comes from Aureobasidium sp. EXF-3400, assembly GCA_024195585.1. NCBI lineage: Eukaryota > Fungi > Ascomycota > Dothideomycetes > Dothideales > Saccotheciaceae > Aureobasidium > Aureobasidium sp. EXF-3400. Next base: position 44,340 of record SWBL01000138.1, read on the forward strand.
GAGCAGACTCGTCCCAACTTGAAGCGCAAGCTGGACGAACTCTTGTCTGACGGACAGGAGGTGGGTGTCAGCGACCCTGCGTTCACCATCGACTTCAAGTTCAAGGTCCGCTTCTCTTAGCACATCGCGCATAGCTGCATCGGGAGCGAGGTTTATGAAAGTGGGTTTTGCGAATGACGGGACGAAGCATAGCGAAGGCGTTTTTGGAAGATATCATGGCTCCAAGGCAGAGAGCTGCATTAGCGTAGATGGCTTGACACATAAGTGCAAATGTACAAAATCGATTACAAAGAATAATCATAGAGACAAGTGAGCAATAATGAATTATATAGCAGGCGAAATTGGTGGGGCTGACGACGCCGAGGTCGACGAGTGTCTGGAGCACGCGTGGTCAAAAGGGGCAGGCAGTTTTAACAGTCTCAGTAGCTCCTTCGCGACGACGTAGCAGCTCGCAACGATGAGTGCAAACCTGCCGATAACATGAGCTATCAATATGCAACGTCTTACTCGACGTCAAAAGATGAGAAGCGCTTGACCAACATGTGGCAGCGCCTCGTGCGACAGTCGCAGTATGACGCCAAAGGGAAACCGAGGACCAAGCTGGCCATCGTCCGCCGACGTCTATTGAGACTACCAACGGCTATCTTCTTGCTGTGGTTCTTTGTATTGCTATGGGGTGAGCGCACTGCCTTTAGTAGCGATATTGATGCCTGCAAATGGGACCAATGGGAGAAATGGGTATGTCTGGCTCATGTCGCATGTCCTCATCCGAATTCGCAGACTAATCCATCTTGAACATGTAGCCCTCAGATGCCCAGCCTCACCGCATTGCCCTGATCGCCGACCCTCAGCTCGTTGACCCACACACGTATCCTGGCCGACCGTGGCCTCTCTCCTCGTTGACCATCGCTGCGACCGACAAGTACATCAAGCGTTCCTACTATCTGCTACAACGCCATATCGACCCTGACACCACCTTGTTCCTGGGCGACTTGTTTGATGGAGGAAGAGAATGGTCCACACACTTCGAAGGCTTCCAGCCATCCGAGCAGCAATGGAAGAAATATGGCGACAACTACTGGCTCAATGAATACAACCGCTTCGGCAACATCTTCTTTGATCAAGACCAGGTTACTGGAGGACTGCCTGCACACAAGGTCAAGAAGTTCGTCGCCAGTCTACCCGGCAACCACGACTTGGGCTTTGGCAATGGTGTTCAAGTGCCCATCCGAAACCGCTACCAAGCCTACTTTGGCGAAGGTGACAGGATAGATGTTGTAGGAAACCACACTTTTGTCAGCATCGACGCCGTAAGTTTGAGCGCCATGGGCCAACCAGACAGCTCTCCAGAGCTTTGGAACGCGACCATGGATTTTCTTGACAACGCCCAACACCTCAAATACAAGGCCGTGCGTGCAGAACTCAAGGAACAGCAGGGCCTGATACCACACAGAAGATGGGCTCATCAAGTCACGCATCCTCTGGATCTAGGTCGCCAGCCTACCAAGGAAGAGCTAGCAAAAGAGTCAAAGCCCGAGTTTCCGACCATCCTCCTCAGTCATGTACCCCTGTACCGCCCAGAGGGCACTCCTTGTGGTCCCCTTCGCGAGAAGTACCCGCCAAAAGCGCCGAACCTTAAGATTGACAAGCCTAATGCCATCCGTATTGCTGGTGGCTATCAATACCAGAATGTCTTGACACAGGAGATCTCGACCATAGTTGCTCAGAAGATTGGCAACATTGCTCATGCCTTCTCCGGCGATGACCATGATTACTGTGAGGTCGTGCATCCTTATTACGCCTCGAGACACGACAGAGGTATTCACGAGATTACGGTCAAGAGCATAAGCTGGGCGATGGGCGTCCGCAAACCAGGTTTCGTACTAGTCAGTCTTTGGAACCCAGTCGATACAAACGGAGAATCTCTTCGAGATGGACCAACGCTGCAAACCCACCTTTGTCTCTTGCCAGATCAGCTCAGCATTTTTATCATCTATGGCATTCTAGCGGCATTCTCGATAATCGCCTTGGCCATCAACACCCTGGTCCAAGTTAGAAACGAAGAAGCCGCAGCCTCAATGCCGAACTTCGACACCCTTCCAACCTCGGAGCCGTCTAACCCCCAAAGCACATACTCAAAAACACGCACTCGCTCTCCCTCAGGTGCAACAAACTCCATGTCCTCCGAACACTCGAATGGCAAACTCTCCGCTCGCACTACAAATGCCAGAACCCGCAGCGTCAGTCCAGCACCGGGCTATGGTCTGCCTACAGCTCGACCCACTGGAACACCGCTGATAGAAAAAGCGGGATATTACGGCAACAACCCTGCGTATCAGATGTACAATAAGGAGGAGGTGCATGATGAGAGTGACGACTGGGGTAACCCTATCTTCAGAAAAGCACCCAAGCCTAGGGTGCCAAAGACGTTCAGAAGGAAACTTGTAGAAAGATTTGGGAGAGAGGTCGCCTTGGCTGGTGGGCCGGCATTATTGTTTTATTGGTGGCTGTTGAGGAGAGGCTGAGGTATAAATTATCACATCACTTCCTACCACGTCTAGAAATGACACACATCCGTGAAGAAATACGATAATTCATTCAAGGAAGGCCCTTGTGAGCAGAATTAACAAGAAAGAAACAATACCCAAAACAACCACCTTCCTTGATCGTAAAAACTCATCAAAGACGCCTTCCCAAGAATAGAATACGAAATCAGTCTTCCATCATCTTTTCATCTCTTCGTGCGTTGGTTCTCTTACCCGTCGTCTACAAGAAGCCCTTACTAATGCTGCTTATCCTCTGCGGCACCTCAAGCGAAGGCGGCAAAGGACCAATGGAACTGCCTCTCCTGCTTCCAGTACCATTGCCCAGAACACTCCTCCTCACACTTCCTCTCTCGAGTTGAAGGCCCTTGATCCCTTCCAATTCCCTCTCCAGTCTAAGTCTCGTTTCTCTTTCCTCGCGTAACTCTCTTTCTGCGCGTTTGGCAGCGAGTTGGTTGGATGAGTCTGAAGCTTGCAGTTCGTCGATTGTGGCGAGCAGGTTGGAGATCTTGTCGCGGGATTTATTGATGTCTTCGGTGAGGAGGGATACGCTTTTGTCTCTGCGTTCGATCTGAGATTGCAAGTCGCGGACTGTGCGGTCGACGTTGCGCACACTGCGGGCTTCGGTGTTGCGTGTGTGTTCGAGATCTTCTAGTTGAGCTTCGAGTTCGTGGATGCGGCCGTTGAGGAAGCGGACATCCTGGCTTACGCTCGAGTAGCCTTTGGTTTCGAGATCGATGCACTTGAGTTGCAGATCTTTCATTGACTTTTCCAAGGCGGCCTTCTCTTTGTGCAGATTTACGTTATTCTCGCGTTCGGTGATGATGTCCTTTTGAATCTCTTGGGCGAGTGCTTCGGCTCTTCGCATCTTGCCGACTGCGGCGGCGGCGACGTCTTCTTGGTGAGCAAGAGTCGACTTGAGTTCAAGCAGTTCGCGGTCTGCGGATGCTGCATTGCGCTTAGATGGTGAGCCGTTCTGAGAGAGATCCTCGAGGCGGTCGGCAGCCTCGCTAAGACGTGCCTCAAGCCCCTTCTTCTCCTTGACGAGCATATCCCTCTCAGCAACGACATCGTCGACATTGGTGCGAAGGCTGCGAACTTGGCTGAGAAGATCGACGATCTTGCTCTGAGCCTCGTTATGGGCATTGACGGCCTCATCACGAGAATTCGACAAGTCCTGCAGAGCAACATCAAGACGCGACTTCTCTTTAGCCCAGGTGGAGCTGTTCAAGACTTCATCGTCCCACTTGTTGCGCAACTCCTCCAACTCATCACGAAGACGACCATTCTCTCCGCGAACATGGATGACATTCTCGCGTTCAATCTCCAGCTCGTTGCTAACGGCGGCAAGTTCTGACTGATACTTCTTGCGAGTTTGCTCCATTGACGACTCCTTGTCTTCAATATCCATAGCGCGTTGAGATCTGTAGTCCTCGAGCTCGTTCTGTAGACGCTTCTTTGCTTGGAGCGCGCCGTCTAGATCAGCAGAAAGGTCTTCGATTCTTTCCTCATACTGCTGTGTTTGGCGCTGCAAGTCTTCGACCAAAGAGTCCATGTGCTTGCGTTCTGACATAACATTGGCGCATTGATCTTCAACTTCTCTGGCTTGCGTCTTTGCAAACTGTTCTGCTCTGGTCGCCTTGAGGACAGCAATCTCTGCCTGCTCGAGTTTACCGAAGTACTCATCGGCTCGGGCACGGTAGAGATTAAGGCTGGAAGTAACGTCAAGCAGCTTAGATGTCTCTGCATCGAGTCTGATCTGCAGGTCAGAGAACTCATCAAGCAGCTGTTGGTGGCTTGCAGCCTCTTGCTCCCTCTCATAAGTCAAGTCGGCAAGCTCTGATTTGACGTCTCGGAGCTCGACATCTGCTGAAGCTTTGGTCTGTTTGATCTCATCAAATGCATTCTTCGCGTCCGCGAGCTCGGAAATGGCTATGTTGTGCGAAGCAAGCAAAGATTTGCGTGATTGCTCCTGAGAGTTGATGAGATCAAATAGCTCTTCGTGAGATTTGGCTTGTACTTCTGAAAGAGAGAGCTGTCCAAGACGAATGCTGTTTTCCAAGGCAGAGACCTTTCTGGCAGAGTCGTCCAACATGTCATGCAATCTGCTGTTCTCGAGAGAAAGCTTTTGTACTCTGCGAAGCGAAGGGCTTTCATCTTGCATATTTTGCTTTGTTGGGCTACGTCCGATTTGAGCTTCCAGATGTCTGTTATGCATCTCCGACATCTGTAGCTGATTCTGAACCATCTCGAGCTCTGCTGCAAGGTCCATGCGGTTGTTGAAGGCAGCAGTGTCATTGGTGCGGTCGGAACGTGCTGAGTCTGTAGTGTAATTGCTCAGATGGCGCTGGTTAGATGGTGTATGCACAGGAGAGAAAGGCTTTCTAGACTCCCAGTCTCTACGCATAGGAACGGGTGAGGCGCGAGCGTTGACTTGGTTCGAGTTCATCTCTTCTAGCAGAACGCGCTTAGCGTTGGCATGCTTGAAATCATTCTCTTGTATCTCGTCCTGGTGTTGGACACGCAGATCGTTCAACTGTGCTTCTGCGCGCGAGAGCTTCTCACTCGCGATATGAAGAGCTTGCTGAGATGCTTCCAGCTTCTTTGCCAGATCGACAGTGCGAGCCAAATCGGGCTTCATACCATCAACATTAGAGGGCAGGTCCTTCATATCCGGATCAAAGATTTTCTGGAGGAGTACAAGTTGCTCGCGACATTCAGAAAGCTCGTTGTTAGCGCTGTCAAGGCTAGATTGTACAGCACGAGTATTTGTCTGAGCCTGTGTACGCAACTGTCGTTCAGTCTCGAGTTTGCGGTTCGCCTCGGCAAGTTGGAGGTTGACGGTCGAAGAGGCTTGCTCAGCGTTCCTGGTCGTGCGGTGCTCGCGAGTGATCTCGTGATTGAGATCCTCCAGACTGAGAGTAAGTTTCTCCTTTTGCTTCTCCAAAGAGTTGATTGTCAGATGTGCGTCCTCGAGCTGACGCATAAGCTTCTTCGCGTTTTCTTCAGCATTCATCTTCTCGGCATTGAGTTGATTGATCTTCGAGCGCTGTGTGTCAACAGCACGAGAATTTGATCGGGCGATATCCAAGTTCTTTTGCTGGAGCTTGTTCAATAGAACCCGGTTGTCGTTCTCAGATGCCGCCAGACGACCCTTGATGGTGACCAACTCACGTTCGAGGCGTTCCTTGTGTTGATCTTGATGGAGACGGAACGAGTCGTTGCCGGAGATGAAGTCCTTCAATCTTTGCACTTCCACCGCCATCTTGCTCTTGTCTGCCTCAATATCCTCGACCTTTCTCTCCATGTTTTGCAAGTCGCGTCGAAGCAGAGCCTGTCGTTCGTTTGCTTGACGTGTCACATTGCGTTCGACAGCAGCTTCGGCTTCAATCTTGGATTCTTGGAGATCAAGGAACTGCTTTCGCAGGTTTTGAAGCTCAGACTGGTAGTCCTTACGCTCCTTCTCTGCAGCAGCGCGAGCTTCATTTGTTCTGCGTGTCACTTCTGACTGGGCATACATTTCCTTCTCAATCGTGACTTTGGAGTCGTTGAGGGCATCGAACTCTCGTTTGAGACTCTCATACTCACTCTGAGCAATTTTCTTGACATCATCACGCGACTGACGCTCGCGGCTCAAGTCAGTCTGCACTTCGAAGAGTTCGCTTTTGAGATCTTCGATTTGCTTCTGCAACATCTCAGCTTGAGTGTCTGCTGATGTCTTGTCTTCCAAAGCTCTTTTAGCATCTGCAACTTCGCGCTCAAGTTGGGCTTTTTGCGAAGTCATGGCCTCCATTTCAGCCAAGGTACCCCGTAATTGACTCTGGATGTTGTCGTGTTGGCTTGTCAGTGTTTGTTTCTCTTGCTCGAATCGCTTTCGATCGTCTTGGAACCTCTTGAGATCAGTCTTCAGGATAGCTAGCTCACTATCTTTGCGTCGGATCAGATCCTCGTAGCTAGTCGAAGTGGAGGTCAATTCAGACATCTGTTGGCGGATTGAGCGGTTCTCGTCCACCAGATCTCTGATCTTCTTCTTCGACTCTTGGACGTCTTTGTTGGCACTCGAGAGCTTGAGATCAAGTTCATGATCGTTTTCGAGCATTTTTGCCTCGAGATCCTGAAGCTTGCGGTCCTTGAGACTTACGTGGCTCTGTAGCATCTTGATCTCTTGACCAAGCTTCTCTTCTAATTCAGTCGTCTGTGAGCGAGACTGTTCGACTTCGATAAGCTGAGTATCCAGGGCGGTGATCCGAGAATTTAACTCGGTCTTCTCGCCTTCCAACTTGGTGATGATCAAGGTCGCTTGCTCCACTTGTCGATGCCACTCATCTGCTTGGTCTTCTGCCCTCTTCTTGGCCTCGATGAGTGCCTCGAGTTGGTCTTCTAGCCTCTCCTGATCTTCCAGGGCACCTTGAAGTTTTTCGCTCAGCTCAGACTCTCTATCTTGCAATCTTCGGAAGATGTCTTCCTTGTCGAGTGCAAGAGATCTCTCGCTCTCAAGAGTTTGCTGGATCTTCTGGATCTCAGATTCGGCGCGCCTGCGTTCATCTTCGATCTTCAGTCTGGCTTCTTCGTCTTGTCTCATTCTCTCCTGCAGCTTCAGAATCTCTTCCTCGCGCTTCTTGACCTCATTTGACTGGCGAGTGGCTCCGAGGAGCGGCCTCATCGTCACGAAAAGGTTCCACCATGGGTTGGCCTGCATTTGCTGGTACGCTTTGAAATTGCTTTGGATGATACGGGTGGCCTCAGCGCGGTATAGTCTCTTGTGTGCAATACGTCTCTGGACGTAGCCTCGCGCAACGGATTGGAATCTTTCCATGATCTCACGGATGAGCGCATCACGTTGTTCCTCCAGCTCAGCAAGAACTCCAGCCCTGAAGAACACCTTTGTGAGACCAACGCGATACCAGGACGGGTCCAGATTCAGCTTTTCGAGTATCATTTTGGCTGCGACTTGACCTTCAAGCGGGCCTTTGGGCATCTTTGTGCAAAGGACTTCGTAGCGTGAACGGAATTCGGCGAAGGGCAGTCTGTTCGGAAATCCGGTTCTCGCGATACGGATACCTTCGAGCACACCATTGCAGCGCAGTTGATCGAGAACAAGTGGTGCACTGAATTGCTTTGGGCGCTTCTTGTGGTTAGGAAGAATACATCTGACGAAGTGGGGGTGGGTTGAGTGAAGTTGGTTCATGAGCGTCGACAAGTTCTCCTTGTGTCTTTGTGCAACTGTCCTAAAGAGCCCCTTCTTGACTCGATTTCTGGTTGCACCTGCCTCCTCGTCGTTGTCCTGACAATCAGCGAACAGATGAGAGACATGCTTGTTCGTAGAGGAAGCGAGAAGTCGAGTAACATTATCGTTCATAGGATCCTTGTTTTTCTCCAGCCAGCCCTCGGTAGAATATTCTACGTCCGCAGCGTAGTGTGTTAATGTGAAACCCTGCTTGAGGAGCGATCTGCGATACTTCGACGACTTGCGATCCCAGAGGGAGTTCAGCTTCTCGGTGAACGATTTGTCGGTTGCTTTAGGCATAACCGAATCTTCGTCCAAGCAGGAGAAGATACCAATAGGATTGGTCACTTCGATGAGCTCGATAGTGGGTTGCAAGTCCTTGCCGAAATCGATGAACTTCCACTCGATCTGCTCTCGAGCGTATTCTTCCTGCTCTAAGACGAACATATGATGATTGAAGAACTGCTGCAACTTTTCGTTGGTGTAGTTGATGCACAACTGCTCGAAGCTGTTTTCTTCGAAGATTTCGAAACCGGCGATATCCAACACACCAATGAAATATGTGTCATCCATGCCAGATCCAGATCGGTCCAGTTGTTTGTTGATGCGGTCTACAAGGTTGCCAAATCCGCGTTCGTAGATACCCTTGGCCAACGCGTCGATTGCCAGGCGGACCTGTTCTGGTGTTTGGACCTTTTTTACCCACTCTCTGCCAGCCTTGACACGAGGATGGAGCAAGCCTTCGACAAAAGGTTCAACAGGAATACCGGCCAGTCGGCAGAACTTCTCGACGCTCTCCATGGCGTTAGCCGCCAATGATGCCTGGTCTGCACGCATGCTTTCCTTCGCAACAGTAATGTTGCCAAGGTGAAGGATGGCAGCAATAGTTTGTAGGATCGACTTCTGATCCTTGTCGCTGAAACCCATGATATAGAAGGCTTCCACCAGATAGTTCCACTCGTCCTTATCCGAAACACCAGAGATGACATCGTTGCCTTGCTTAGTGTATTCGAAGTCCTCAAGTTCCATACCTTCTAGCAAAAATTCGCTGCGAGTCGCGTCATCCACACCAGCAAGGAGCTGGTAGAAGATGTGGTAGTTACGTTCTTGAGAGTTCAGACGCACTACTCTACTCTTCTCAAGAAGATACCAGTCGATGAAGGCTCCTGCAATCTGGCCGGCTCGGGTGAAGGCAATGCGAATGAACTTGCCAAAACGTGAAGAGTTGTTGTTTCGGACGGTCTGAGCGTTACCGAAGGCTTCGAGAATAGGGTTGGCTCTCAAGATCTGCTCGGACAAGTTGGATGGTTGTCTCGTGGTGTTCTTAGCGCGAGGAGTGTCTGATGTAGCCACAGCGGCAAGATATTGGATGACTTTCTTTGTGTTTTCTGTTTTTCCTGCACCGGATTCACCCGTGACAAGTATACTCTGGTTGGTGCCCTCATCAACGAGATTCCGGAAGGCCTCGTCGGCCATAGCAAAGATATGTGGTTTTGTGTCTTCGCGACTTCTGCCTTTGTACATGTTGACATAATCGCGGCCGTAGATGGGAAGAGGACAGTAGGGGTTGACTGTGACCAAGAACAGGCCAGAGTAGGTGTAGATAAGGTCGGCTTGGTAGCGCATGTGGAGGTTGTGCACGACGGAGGCTTCGTTCAAGTGGGTGAGCTCGGCCATGTCGTCGGCCTTGTCGAATTTGGCTGGATTGACCTTGTCGACAGACTCGGAATCTACATCGCGTTGCTTCAAGATGTCAGCAAACAGCCTTCGAGGATGGCATGGTGGGACATACGGTTCCATCGTCACATTGGACTCGTAAATGACTGTCGGCCAAGTCCTCAATGACCCAGCCACGGACAAAGGCTTGTTCAGCATCCTTAACCCAGACATAGCGTTTGCCCGAGAAGTCGTTCTCGCCCTCTATGCCTCCAACTTTTTCTTGGGCGCCATCGAGACCGTCTGCCTTGATGAACTTTGGAGCAAAGGTACCTGTCGGCGGTGGACGTATTGAAGCTCGCCGTGAGAGTCCACGTTCTAGAGAGCCGAAGCCGAGCTCTGCAAAAGACTGGTGACGTGCGTGTCCGTTGGTTGTTGGCGGAGACACGGGAGGCGGTAAGACGGAGGAGCGACTTCGAGCATGTCCGGGCGGCGGACCTGGAGAAGGTGTGGCATTGGTAGCGGTATGAGGGCGATCTTGCCAGCGCTGGCTCCCTGTAGGAGTGGCTATAGCCATATGGGATGTTCACTGTTGGGTTAGTAGTTGCGAATGTGCCGATAGTTTCTAGGATGACATGTGGGCGTGTCGATTGAGCAGTGACAGGCTCTCAGAGCAGCATTTCCATAAGACCTATTAGGATATTATGTACAGACGGACGCTGCTGGCGGTATAGGAGACAGCTCTGCAACAAGTAAAGTATTCCCAGGGCGTTGGTCGCAGTGCAAAGGGCTGTTGTCGTTTAGCTCATGCAGGTGTTTATCAACAAAGGTCTGTTTATCGTTAGCGTCAATCGCGGGCCGCCTTGTTTCAACCCGATCACCCACTTCAAACTTGGTTGCTTGCCCTTTCACTTTCAGCTTTCCACGGGCCGTTTCGCCAAACTCCGTCCTCCGGCACTGTCCAACTGCAAGTCTGCTCGTCCGACACTTTCTTGATAATTTGTCCTTGGACAGATCGCAGCGTCGTCACTTTCGCCGACAGGCACTACACTCGCCTCAGTCGATTGTATAGTCCTTGCTCCTGACGCGCTTGGATAAAAAGAGACCGTTCGTCGCGTCCGACGCACATTTCGTGTCCCTGCGTTTCTGTGTGAGCATCATCGCGCTTTCCTAGACTTACGACTACGCACTGGGTTCGCTCGCCATCCATCATCGCGCACATCATGGCGCACTATCCTCCATGGCCTCCTGCTGCTGCGTCGCCATCTGCGCACCCTTCCGGCTATCCACCACCGCCGCCTCTTCCGTCGACTGCAGGCCAGGCCATGGCTTTACCACCAGAGCTGCAGGCTTTGAATATCACTCCTCAGCAGATGGCTGCGCTGTTGACTCACCTTCAAGCTGGCACTTTTCCTTTACCCCCTCCTCCGCCTCCTCCTCCACCGCCGCAGGCTTACCAGTCGGCCGCGCCTTTCGCACCTGTGCCTTTTCCACTTCCCGTCCCAACACAGACCACTGTCGGTCAAACCGTTCTGGCGCCAACCGCGGTGCCGTCTTACATGGACATTGATCGCGAGGAGGGTGAAGTCAGCGACGCTTCACAACACATCAACCGTGCACCGTCTGCGCCCTCTTCTAAGAAGCGCAAGTCGCGCACTTCTCAGTTGGCCCACCGTACGACTACCCAATCCAGTCCATCATCTACCCCCACAAAGAACAACTCAGATGTAAGTCACGGCTCAATCCAACAGAAAAGGGAAGCTGTTTTGCCTTTCATTGCTGCACTGCATCAAGAAGGGTTCACCTTCGACGAATTTGTCCGCGAGGGTTTCGAGGAAAATTTACTTCGTCAAGTCTATCAAGACTTGCAGATCCCCACCGTCTCGCCCCTAGTGTCTAGTGCGCAGCCACCGGTCACAGAGGCCGTAGCTGCAAAGGTGACAGATGCTGCAACCACTCCACCTTCTATCGTTCCTCCTGTCAAGGAGGCCAAGCCCACTGTTCCTGTTAAACAGGCACCGCCTATGAACCGCCAGGATTACCTGGCACGTCTACAAGCTGCAAAGAACAAGAAAGCCGAAGCTGTCCCTACGAAACAACCTGTTGTGTCCGCAAAATCCGCAACACCCCCTGCCGTCAAGAATGAGGTCGCACCACCACCGGTCGTGATTCCTGCTGAATCGCAACCTAAACCTCAAGAAGCACAGAAAACTGGCACCCAGTCGGTTGCAGCCACCAACAAACAGTCACAAACCACTGAATTGATTCGCAAAAAGATGGAGGCTTTGAAGGCAACACAACGCCGCTTGGCCAACAACACGAATACTTCCACTTCCTCCACACCTGGCTCAACATCCACGATACATGCTGTAGGGCAACCCCAATCGGAGGCTACACCAACTCCACCTACAAGCAGAACTCCATTGGCCTCTTCTCAACTGGCAGCTCCGAGCTTAATACCTGGTCTACGCATGTCGACCTCGATGGCGAGTTCCCCACAACCTCAGCCTCAGTTTCAAACTGGCCCGACGGCTTCTAGTGCCTCACCAGGCTCTTCGAAAGATCCCACACCACAGCCCGCTACTACGACATCCGTGCCTATGATCAGAAAACGTCCTGTAGCATCCGACCTCAATGAGGCCCAAGTTGTTGCCGATCACCATCCCTTCAAAAGACCGTTTGGACAAAGCAGGAAGAACAGTTTTGATGCAGGAATGATCATTCAGGTCAGCGATGATGAAGACATGTCTGATGATGACGATGATGAGCTGAGCAGTGCAAAGCCCTTGGTCAAAACCAGCGCAGTTCCGGCTGGCCAGCGTGACAAGAACATTCGCGATCTGCCTCCGCTACGTGACTTCCCTCAACGCTCGACAGCGTTTCAGAAGCAGGCGGGTGTTTTCACACCGCCCCTCGGTACTCCTGGAGCATCGAGTGATGCTGAAGAACTAAGAAGGAAAGAGTTGGAAATCACATCTCTCAATCAGAGGATACAAGAGTACGAGAAACGCAAAGCTGCGCTCAAAGCGAAGGCCAAGCTTGCACAGAGCCAGCCTCATACTCCTTCTCAGATCGTGAGACCCTCTGAGAAGGATTCTGCGCTCCCGGCTCCTAGTCCTGCAACATCACATGCGCCTACACCAGCCACAAGCCAACTCAAGGAATCAGTCGATCGACGCACTGAACTCAAGGCCGCTTTGACAGCACGCAATGCCGATATTGACAATCAGAAGGCTAGAATCCTGGAGATGCAAAAACAAATGGCCGATATGCAGAGACAGTACGACCAAGATATGGAGAACCAACGGAAGCTTCGTGAAGAACTCGAGAATTTGGATGTCAACACTGAAGGGATGACACAAGCTGAGATGGAGGCCAAGAAGCAGGAGATTGAGAACCTCCAAGAGCCAGACCCTGTTGGAGACAGTGCCCTACCAACCACGGGGTCGACTCAGACTGGAAACTCGGATGTTTCCATGAGCGAGAGCGGATCAGACAGCTCGCCAGACGATCAGTCAGTTGCAGATGTCCAATCTCCTCGAACACATAGAGATGCAACAACCTCGAGCCCTGGTCGTGCAAGAGTTCTTGATGACATTCGTGCCGATCGCGCCAAAGCAGACCAGATTAGAACGCAGACTTCCGAGGACAGCTCAGATTCCGATTCGGGCTCGAGCATGTCTGAGAGTTCTGAATCAGAGGAAGACGAAGGCGAAGATGAACATCTGCAAACCAACAACATGGTGACGGATGCATCTGCTAGTGTTGAATCTGGCTCTGAAAACATGAAAGGCGTTAGCGAATCCGCAAGCGCTGAACCCGAGCTCGCCGATTCCCAAGATAAATTGGTATGGTTATTTATCAGGAACATACCTTTCACGGCGACTAAGGATCTTATGCACTCATTCTTCGATGGCCTCGATGTGTAAGTCAAACAGGTTGAAGTAACCTCAACGTATTCAAGCTGATATGGAAAAACTTTAGCAAGCGCACCCATCTTCCACGACACCCTACTCGCGACCAAGGCACAGGCTCCGGCTTTGTCGAGCTTCCGCTCTCCCAAGCTGTTGCTGCGATCGATCAGCTAAGTGGATGTGAGATGCAGAACCGCAAAGTCTCTATCCAGATGTCGAAGTTCGAGCCCAAGCTACCCTCCTCACTTTCGCCTGCGCCAAGCTCTGTGTCGTCTGACAGTAGCAGTGATGACGAGATGGACATCTCGACAGATTCTGACGAGGAGAGTGAAGATGACTTGAACGACGTTGCAGCTGCTTCTAGAGCGGATGTCCACACTGGTACATCGGTAGACGAGGCATCGGCTGCAGAAGCTTCAGCTGATGAAGATGAGGACAAGAGTGAGGATGAGGACGGAGATCGAATGGATCTCGAGTCCTCAGACGCATCTTCCGAGGAGTATTCACCAGAGCCTGCTGCTGTACCTGTTTCATCGCTCCCTCTGTCTCAGCCTAGCAATACCAGCAGACCAAACCTTGCTGACGATCTAGCGCCTGAATTGCAGCCAACTGCCGAACAACAAATCGGTGTCACTGAAGCGGTAAGTTCTACCAACAGAGGTCAGCGTGTGCTGACACCAGTACAGGTCAACACAGCCTCATCTAACAGCACGAACTTCAAACCATACGAGAGTCTGCTTAAGAACTTCAAAGGATACCGCTATCATCCTGACTATCCTCGTGAAGTACAGGGCGGGTATCGTTCGTTGACCTACAGTCATCAGATCGATCCCAACAAGGAGCTGTGCCGTTATGAAGTTGCATCTGGTGTTTGCAACGACAGTTCGTGTGACTATCAACATTTCCGCGACATGGGTGTTTCTGGTGCGTCTGAGGGCGCGACCTCCTGATTTTCCTTTGTTCATGCATTCATTCATTTTTTCTTCCGACCAACTGCTTCCAATCGACGACCACACGTGCTCTGTGCGACATGGTCCTTGATATCTCTATGACACATCCTGATTCTGTGGTGCGGTAGCTGACTTAGGGCACTGACGTTGCAGATGATACTGTTCTCCTTCAAATGGGCATGAACGGCAACACTGGAAAGAACGCCGAGTACAGACAAGGCTTGAGAGACATCCTACAACAGATGAGGGACAATGGATCTCTCGAAACTGAAGCTGTCGCTACACGCGTGGCCCAGTATCGAAGAGATTTCCTCAAAGATCCCTCCAACATACTTGATTTGAACTAGACGGTCCACAAATCGAGACCCCGATCTCGACAGGCCGCTGACCTGATGTTTTCGTTGCCCGCTTGCGCAAAACGCAAGGGTGAACAACATATTTTACAGCACTATCACGACTGCGTGTAGCGGTCCTCAATGCTTGCTAGTGCCTGACTACTTGTCAGGATTCGTACGTGCAAAGAGTGTGTTCCATGGAGGACATGGTATCGGCGATTCTGAAAAATCGTATACTTTTGTCGCATGGCAGAACGAAAGAAAGAGCGCGGAGAAGCAAGAAGCAGATTGCAGATTGCAGAAGCCGAGCGGAGATGGACGCTCTACCGACAACGCCGGCTAAGCTGAGTGCCTCGCAGCCTCTCTGCCAAAGCCCGCTGTGTACCGGCTGAAATGACATATCGGGGCCAGTGGTCCGATAAGGACTGAAGACCGATGACAGGGCCTAGCCATAATCAGATAGAAGAAACAAAAGACCTTGCCTTAAAAAAAAATGCATTCCTTGTCAAAAACGTCCAATTGTTTGCAAGTGCTCGTACTTTGCGACGTGTTGTTGATGAGCGCCTTTCGTCATCGGGCGATGATGTCGGTCACCGCTCTCTGCTCGGCGTTACAGTGGCCCCCAAGAACGCGCTCAAGCAAGACGTGCTACAGCAACGGTTTTGTGAGTCAGGCAAGCGGTCCCGGCGGGCGATCTCCAAGGAAATGCGAGACGCAAAACACAAGTGTCGGAGCGCTCGGCGTATTTAGCCTCTACCCACGTGAAGGGGCTCGGAAGAACTGGAACGATGGCAGAAAGTGACGGAAGCACGGTGGCGGGTTTGGAAGGACCCTTGCCCTCACTGGCCTTTTGGTGAGAGTCGGGTCTGATTGACATAAGCGCGGGGCTCGCTGGGAGCTTTTATTTCTCCCAACAACAATTGAAACTTGAACCTCTTTCCTACACACATCTCTGTTTCCTCTACACATCTCAATCCATTTCTCTCAATCCACACATCACCATGTCTAGCTCTCTCGACCAGCTCAAGGCCTCTGGCACCGTACGTTCCCACAGCTCAGCTATGCCCCTGTGGAGGGGTCAAATGCCGACCTATCACTAACACTTTTTCAAGGTTGTCGTCTGCGACTCTGGTGACTTTGCTACCATTGACAAGTACAAGCCTCAGGATGCTACCACCAACCCTTCCCTGATCCTGGCAGCCTCTAAGAAGGCTGAGTATGCCAAGCTTATTGACAACGCTGTCGCCTACGGAAAGGAGCACGCCGATGGCAAGAGCATCGACGACCAGGTTGATGCTGTCCTTGACGCTCTCCTTGTCCAGTTCGGCAAGGAGATCCTCCAGATCGTCCCCGGCAAGGTCTCTACCGAGGTTGACGCCAGATTCTCCTTCGACACCGACGCCAGTGTCAAGAAGGCCCTCCGTATCATCGACGTGTGTTGCATCATAGCGTAAATCTTTTTGTCTTCGCTCGGCTGACTCTTGCAACAGCTCTACAAGGAGGCCGGTATCTCCAAGGACCGCATTCTCATCAAGATCGCCTCGACCTACGAGGGTATCAAGGCTGCTCACATCCTGCAGTCCAAGTACGACATCAACACCAACTTGACTCTGATGTTCTCGCCTGTTCAGGCCATTGCTGCCGCTGAGGCCGGTGCTTTCCTCATCTCTCCCTTCGTTGGCCGTATCCTTGACTGGTACAAGGCCAACCACAAGAAGGAGTACAAGAAGGAGGAGGACCCCGGTGTCAAGTCCGTTGTTGAGATTTACAACTACTACAAGAAGTTCGGCTACAAGACCATCGTCATGGGTGCTTCCTTCAGAAACATTGGTGAGATCACCGAGCTCGCTGGCTGCGACTACCTCACTATCTCCGTAAGTCACCAAACCTTGCAATACTCTAATCGACACTAACAAAACGTGCAGCCCAACCTCCTCGAGGAGCTCTACAACAGCAAGGACGAGGTTCCCCAGAAGCTCAACGCTGCCAACGCCACCAAGCTCGACCTCGAGAAGAAGTCGTACCTCCACGACGAGCCCGCCTTCCGTTTCTACTTCAACGAGGACCCCATGGCCGTCCACAAGCTCAGCGAGGGTATCAGCAAGTTCGCTGCTGACGCCGTCACCCTCAAGGAGATCCTCAAGGAGAAGCTCCAGAAGGCTTAAATTATTTAATTTGATGATGGTTTGGGCAATGTGCATATGACGACTGCCGCGACATGACTTTTTCTTTCTCACGTACAACAAAAAATAAAATACCCCTGTTGTCGTTCTTGTCATTCTGATGTTGCTTTCTCCCTCCTCCGGAGTCCGGAAACTATGATATGACATGCAATAATATAGCTCATTTTGTTGCGCTCAACCAATAACGATGGTTTCTGTCGCAAGATTTTGTTTTGTTTGGCTGACGTAGACGTGCACCGAGGCAGAAGCCGAGCGAAGCTGTCTTACGAAGCAGCAGCCGGACTTAAGCCGTAAAATGCGGAAGTCATGGGTGCTTGGAGCTCTGACGAGACCCGCAGAGCGGGGCTACGCCTTCGTCGGACCTTTGACCTTCGACTCTCAACTCCGCCTCTTCGAACCAACCACAACTCTTAGACAAAGTTCAAACACACGTCTAAATCAATCAAAATGGTCAAAGCAGGTACGTTCACACGCACAAAGACGATTCCCAATCGATCGCGGATAGGTTTCGAGCTCTCAGAGGCAAAAGTGGGGCTAGGCAAAGAGGAAGAGCAGGTTACACGCACCTGTCCACCAAGGTGGCCTTGTGAGCCAACGGCCATCCAATGGTGTTGAAGGAGGTCGTGAGACATCACTCTAGAATCTGTGCCTCTGCTCCCTTGAGCTTGGTGGCCAACGAGCTTGACAGATCGGATACTGGACTCGTTGCGTATTGCCAGAGGTGCATCCATCAGTAGAAGCTAACAGCATGCCTTGCAGTTGCCGTCCTCCGTGGAGACTCTAAGGTCTCCGGTACCGTCACCTTCGAGCAGGCCTCCGAAGGTGCTAACACCACCATCTCCTGGGACATCACCGGCCACGACGCCAACGCTGAGCGTGGTATGCACGTTCACGCCTTCGGTGACAACACCAACGGCTGCACTTCCGCCGGCCCTCACTGTGAGTGTTCTTAGTCGATGCAATGGTACTAGAAAGAAACAAGTGCTCATACACTGGCAGTCAACCCTCACGGCAAGACCCACGGTGCCCCCGAGGATGACGAGCGCCACGTTGGTGACTTGGGCAACTTCAAGACCGATGCTCAGGGCAACGCCAAGGGCTCCGTCACCGACAAGCTCATCAAGCTGATCGGCCCCGAGAGCGTCCTCGGCCGTACCATCGTTGTCCACGCTGGCACTGATGACCTTGGCAAGGGTGGCCACGAGGAGAGCAAGAAGACCGGTAACGCTGGCCCTCGCCCTGCTTGCGGTAAGTTTCCTTCCCACCAAACATGTTCTTCAAATCGAATTGGTACTGATCTCGCGCATAGGTGTCATCGGTATCGCCTCGTAAGCTGTCCACGTTTAATGTCTTGATGAGTAGTAGTATTGGAATGGCCGTCCTCGAGATGTGCCTTTGGAATGTACAGTTGATGATCAAGCCAAAGAAACTATGACTATAGAACATGCTGCTATATGGTTCATGGTGATGTGTGCGTGAAACAACATGGTGAATGCGTGGTGACCATGGCTCTTGATGCTTAGTGTTGGGTTTGACACGTTTGCAGTGTATGGAAGTCTGTGATACATGTTCCCCTAGCGACAACGAAAATGGATATACATGATCTTCCGCAAAGCACCAATTAAACCTCCAGGCTCTTGTTCAATAGCAGAACGAATCGAAGGGCAGCGAACAGCAAAGATGAAGCGGCACTGAATTAGCGGCGCACTGACATTTGTCGGAGCTCTCTCACCCCACATCCGCCAGCTGTCTCGATTATGTTTCTCGACTCCCTGAACCCTTAGAGCCGCTTTATATCACTGCTTTTTGTTTTCACAGCAATTGCTTCGTTCTATACAGCCACTCTTCTGCCAGACTCAACCTTGAGAAACGGCATTGACTTTTTCCAGATTGCATTCTGCTGCTGCAATCACCCCACTCCGTCCACTGGTGAGCACGAGACCCTCGAAGCCCTGGCCACAGCCCACACCACCCCTCTCAACTTGCCACTCAGTCTCTTTCCAAGACAGCAACTGATTCAATCCATCGACAGTCCTACTTTCGTCGTCTTCGCTATCAATTGTCTCCACTTCATCATGGCTCTCATGGAAGCTAAAGTCAAGAGCGTCCTCTCTGGTGACACGCTTGTTCTACACAACATCAAGAACCCTTCTCAAGAACGCACTCTGAGCTTGGCCTTTGTCAGTGCTCCTAGGATACGCAGAGAGGGCGATGAGCCCGGTGCTTTCCAATCCAGAGACTTTGTTCGCAAGCTTTGCGTCGGCAAGGTTGTTCGATTCGCCGTTCTCTACAACATTCCCACGCCTTCACCTCGCGACTACGGTGTTATCATCTTGCAAAGTGGCCAACATCTGCTCGACCTCGTTGTGCGTGAGGGTTTGGTCAAGCTGAGAGATGATGCCGGCAAAAAGGAGGATACACCACAAGGCACTGAGTTGCTCGAAAGGTTGCAGGCTCTTGAGAGCCATGCCAAGGTCGACGAGAAGGGCCTCTGGAACCCCGACCAACAACGCATCGACAATCTTCACGACCTGTCAGACCCAAGGGCCTTCTCTGAAGCTTACAAGGGTCAGCCCATTGACGCCATTGTCGAACGTGTCCTGAGCGCAGACCGCTTCATCTGTCGTCTGCTGGTCCAGCCCGCAAAGCACACTCAAACCATTGTCTTGCTTGCTGGTGTTCGCGCCCCTGCCACCAAGAGAATCAACCCTTCAGATCAATCAGAGCAACCTGCAGAGCCTTTCGGTACCGAAGCACACCGCTTCGTCGAGGAGAGACTGTTGCAGCGTGGTGTTCAAGTCCGCATCCTCGGAGTTTCACCCAACAACCTTCTGGTCGGAGAAGTCAGACACCCTATGGGCAGCATTGCTGAATTCCTCCTCAAGGCCGGTCTCGCTCGCTGCACTGATCACCACTCGACATGGCTTGGTCCTGAGATGGCCAAGCTCAGACAGGCCGAACGCTATGCCCGGGATAACAAGCTGGGTCTTTTCGAAGGTCACGTCTCGCAAAGGTCGGCCGGTACAGGCCAGATCGAAGCCACAGTCAGCCGCGTCTTCTCTGCCGATACTCTTTACCTGCGCAACAAGGCTGGAGCTGAGAAGCGCGTCAACCTCAGCAGTGTTCGTCAACCCAAGCCTTCAGACCCCAAGCAATCACCATTCGGTGCCGAGGCCAAGGAGTTCTTGCGTAAGCGTCTGATTGGAAAGCACGTTAAGGTCACCATTGATGGCAAGCGACCGGCTACTGAAGGCTTCGATGAGCGTGAGATGGCCACTGTCACTCTCAACGACGAGAACGTGAGTCTTATGCTCGTTGAGCAAGGATACGCCTCGGTAATCAGACACCGCATGGATGACACTGACCGTTCGCCCATCTACGATGAACTCCTTGCCGCTGAGGAGGCTGCACAGAGCGCTGGAAAGGGCATGTGGAACCCCAAGCCCCCTAAGAAAACCGAATACGTCGACTACAGTGCTTCCGTTGATCAGGCCAAGCGACAGCTTACTCTTCTGTCCCGCCAAAGAAAGGTTCCTGCTGTTGTCGACTTTGTCAAGAGTGGAAGCCGATTCACTGTCTTGGTACCTCGTGAGAATGCCAAGCTCACTTTCGTCCTGTCCGGTATCAGTGCTCCTCGCTCAGCTCGCAACCCCAGCGAGAAGGGCGAGCCTTTCGGTCAAGAGGCACACGAATTTGCAAACCGCAGATGCCAGCAACGCGACGTCGAAATCGATGTTGAAGGCACTGACAAGGTTGGAGGCTTCATCGGTCAGCTGTACGTCAACCGCGAGAGCTTCGCTAAGCTGCTCGTCGAGGAGGGTCTTGCTTCGGTTCACGCCTACAGTGCAGAGAAGTCCGGCAACGCAAATGAGCTCTTCGCCGCCGAGCAAAGGGCAAAGGAGGCCAGACGTGGCATGTGGCACGACTGGGACCCTTCGAAGGAGGCTGCCGAGGAGGGCGAGGAGTACGACGCTTCTGCTGGTGCTGCTGGTTTGAATGGTGATGCTCCTGCCGAGCGTCGCAAGGACTACCGCGATGTCGTTGTCACTAACATTGACCCTACCAACGCACGCATCAAGATCCAAGAGATTGGAACTGGCACAGCAGCCTGTAAGTCAAATGCTCTTCTCTCTACGATACACCCACTAACTTACAGCCAGTGACCGACCTCATGAACTCATTCCGCTCCTTCCACATCTCATCCTCAGCCAACAAGCCTCTCGAACAAGCACCCAAGGCTGGCGATTTCGTGTCTGCTAGATTCAGCGAAGACAACGAATGGTACCGCGCCCGCATCCGCCGCAACGACCGTGAGAACAAGACATCCGAGGTTGTCTACATCGACTACGGCAACAGCGAAACAATCCCTTGGTCGCGCCTTCGCGCTCTCGACCCCACCCGCTTCGGTGTACAAAAGCTCCGCGCCCAAGCCCTTGATGCCACCCTCTCCTTCCTTCAATTCCCCACCGCCCCTGAATATCTCCGCGAAGCCGTCAACATCATCAGCGACTGCA
Organism: Aureobasidium sp. EXF-3400; assembly: GCA_024195585.1. Lineage (NCBI taxonomy): Eukaryota > Fungi > Ascomycota > Dothideomycetes > Dothideales > Saccotheciaceae > Aureobasidium > Aureobasidium sp. EXF-3400. The sequence goes on from SWBL01000138.1 coordinate 65,662, forward strand.
CCGCCGACCGCCAGTTGGTCGCTAATGTTGACTACATTGACCCTCGCGAGGGAACACTCTACGTCACCCTGTTCGACCCTAAGCAGAGCGACAGCTTGAACGAGAGCGTCAACGCCGATATCATCTCTGAAGGTTTCGCCATGGTGCCCAAGAAGCTCAAGGCTTGGGAGAGAGCTGCCGGAGATGTGCTTGCCGATCTCCAGGCCCGTGAGGCCGAGGCCAAGGAGCGTAGACTTGGTCAATGGGAGTATGGTGATTTGACCGAGGACTAGATGTTTCCTCTGATGCATCCATCCATTGGTTATGAAGGCTTCTTTTCTCGTTCGATTCTTGTCTTTTTTCGGCTTTTTGGTTATTGAGAGATATACATTACAAGAGGACACAGAAAAAGCAGGCATAGCATTTTTGTTGTTTTAGAATATGAGAATGAAACTCAGTCAGGTTATTGTATTCTCATACATGTCGTGTACGGGCGCCCTTCCTCGCAGTGTGACGATGTGGATGTGTAGGCTTCTCCTGGACAATCTGTACAACTCCGTTGCTGGAATTTTCCCACAAGACACATGGATACCGATAAAATCCCTGAGCTCCCACGTTCCTCTTGATACAGTGACAGAAACGTGAGTTCTTGCACAGGTAATTAGAGAGAACGGAACCTGCTTGTGCAATAGTCGTTGGTTGGAAGATACGGCCAGGGTTGCACCCACAAGCAGTATGACATGAACATGAAAAATCTCGGTGTAGTTTTCGATTTCTGATTTTCACCAACTGGTTGTTCTGGCCATTTAAGATATATATACGCTTCTTCTTTCTATGCTAAAAAACGACCTTCCATCTCGAAGGGCTCCAAAAAAAATCTATTCTTCGAAGTTTTTATCTCCCATACATGTTCCACAAGATGTTTTTAGATGATTTACGAAGTGATGTTGTAACCAATGCCCAAGCCAACAGGGCAGTTTGGAACATTGGCCTGCCATTCAGGGGACATTTGTGCGTACTTGGGTAAATACGAGTTGGTTGTGAAGTTCTGTTTGCATTCAGTCAGCTTTTCTAATCCTTTTGTTCAATATCTCAAGAGACATGGCCTACCTTGGGCAAATAGTATGTGACTTCGCTGTTGGTGTAGTTTCCACCCAGTCCGTTCAGAACCTTGACAACACTGCCAGCAATGTAGTCCAAGAAGATCAGATCGACAGCGGCATCGGCGGCCAGAGTTCCGTTTGCGGGAAGACTACCGTTGGCTTGGAAAAAGTTGGGGTAAGAGTAGTAAGGGATCTTGGAGTGGATCGTGTCGTCTCCGTCAGTACCGAAATCATCAGTAGTGGTGTAGCCAGGAGTAGTGGTTGTTTGGCGTCTGATGATACGGCCGCCTGGGTAAGAGCGCTTGGTAATGAGGTGGTCGTGGGTCACAGGAGGATCGATGCAGCTGTCGAGCAAGGGGTTCATTTGGGTGAAGCCGAAGTCTGCGGAGGACAGATCACGCTTAGATGGGTAGTTACCATTCTCCAGACCGTCGAGGACTTGGCTAGCAAGGTGGTAAGGAACATCAGGAAGGTATTGGAAAGCGTCGGTGAAGGGTGAGACGATGAAGCTCGAATCATAGTCGAATGTTCCCTCGGCTAGATCGAATCTGATGTGGCCGGTGTTGGTAACGATGAGGCGAGGCTTCTCGGCACGCTCCTTGGTGACAATGGTAGCCGAAAGTGCCGTGTCAAGAAGAGAGTAGATGGAGCCTTCGGACTTGAAGGGTGCACAAGAGAGACACCAAGTTTGGGGAGCGCAGCCGTAGATGCTAGTCAAGTTCAACTCCTTGCGAGTAGCAGTGATGTTCTTGGATACGGCAAGGCCTTTGTTAGTGTCAAATGCTTTAGCCTGGCTACCTTCAGCATGATACTCGAAGGTCATGCGGTTCCAATCCAGGTAGCGGCGGAAGAATCTCAGGGTTGAAGCACTGGTAGAAGAAGCAACGCTAGCGGAAGCCGAAGCTGTGCTGTTTTTCTGTGCCTTCATTGTCGGGGTAGGTACTCCCTTGGGGTTGGCCTTACCGTGCGGGTTGATGCCGCTCACGGCCAACCAGCCCAGTGTTTCGCAATATCTTCCACTCTCCAAACCAACGGACTTGTCGTCATAAACTGCAAAGTCACGGATGTGAGTGTGGCCACCGAACATCTGGATAGGTGTATCGGGTTTGATGGCGCGAATAGCCTTGTAGACGGTTTGCAGAGTGTTAGTGCTGCTCTTGAGACCGACGGGGTTATGGCCAATCAAGACAAAGGCATCAACATTCTTGTGGTTGACAGCGTCGATGAACCAAGACTCCTTAACCATATCGGCGGCCTTAGTAACAACCGAAGCATTAGAGTTACCAGTGAAGTCGAACAGCACACCGAAGGCCATGATTCTGAGGCCTTTCTCAGTTTTGAAGTATCTGTACTTCTTGCCAATGTACTCGAGCTCGCCAGTGCTTGGGTTTCTGATTTGGACGTTGCTAGTCAAATATCTCTCGCCATATGATTTGGCAAACTGACTGAAGGTCTCATAGGCAATGGCAGAGACATAGAGCTCGTGGTTTCCGATAGTCAGCAGATCGTAGTCCAGTTGCTCGAAGATTGGGTTCGACAATTGGCCGTTGACGCCACCGTAGGTAGCAACTCCAGTGGCATCGCTGAGACCTGCACCATCGTGAAGATCCTAAATCTGGTAAGCTCACTTCGTTGCAATGTCTCGGCTAAAACTTACACCAGTGTCGACCACCAGGAGGTCGACGTCCAGATCCCTCGCCTTCTGTCTCATGTGCTTGACGAAAGAGACATAATCACCCCAGTCTGCACCGTAGTTTTGCTCTCTGATGTGACCCTCGAGCCAGCCGTGGGTATCGGTGGTGTGTAGTACATTGAGTTGACCCCATGCCAATGGGCCGCGAGGTTCGACAGTAGTGTTTTGAGCATCTGGTTGCATGCGTCGTACATGTCTTGTCATGACCACATCTTGCTCTGGGTGCTCACAGCTTTCACAAGCCAGAATTGGAGTGCTGAAAGCCAAGAGAGCTGAAGCCCAAACACTGTTTCCAACGTGCATGTTGAAAGGTCAATGAAAGAAAGTGGAGGTGAATGAATAGTCTTGTGAAATGGAAAGAACGATTGAGAGGATGCTTCTCAGAACAGAAGCGTGTTTGTTCTATAAACCCAGCACTGAAGAGAAGGAGCGAGCTGATCACAAGATGCTACCTACCTACATGAAGGGTTCCATCGCCCTTTTATTATGAACATGCGTTTCTCAACATGTTTTTTGCCCTCTTGCACAGACTCTTGGTATGCAGGCGGTGGCTGCTATATGGCGGGGATCGCCTCTTTGCTTATCGTCGTGCGGCCATTGATAGACCCACGTGCTTACAATGCAGAGCAAAGGGTTGAAGTCCAGAAAATCATCTGAGTTTCTTTACAGGCCAGCCATATGCCGACCAAATTCGTCTTTAAGAGGTTCGTGGCATCGAGTTTCGCGGTTGGTCACGTTCGACAACAAGCTTTGTAAGTTCTATATGAACTCACGGCTGGGACGAACAAGGACGAGCTTCCTCTCTAGTACTAGTAGCGCCGCGGCCGACCTCGCGTCCTCTCTTCCTTCGCGACAACAATGACTGCACGCGTTCTTGGCTTGTGTGTCTCCAAGCTTTGACTGAAGATCTTATGGTTGAACGTGTGACCGATTGCTCGAAACAATCTTTCCCTCGGGAAAGTCGACTTGCAAGAATGAATATGATGCCTTCAAGCTCTGACAACGTTACTTGTTTTGAGCCCTATATCACTTTGGGATATAATCGCCAACTCCACTTGCCAGTTGCCTGACATCGAGGGTCCGAACCATGACCCACTTCTCGCAGCGAAGCATGTGAATTCTGACCCTCATGATAATGCACGAAATTTTCAACCTTGGGATGTCTTCCAAGGAGAGCCTGCCGAGTTGATGGCTCTTGTTGAGCCCTGCTCTGTCTCCCCAATCCGACGCAGGGTAAAAAAGCCCATAAAAATGCACAATCGTTTCCTGAGTCAGAGACGTATCCATTGAAACTCGGTGGCATACCAGCTCTCAGTGAAAGCTAACCTGTCTATCAATAACATTGTGCATATTTGCAGTCACAACGAACTGGAGAGGTCCTCGAAGAGATTTGATCAACATCGCACTCCAGCTCGTCTCCACGCGACACATGAGCCATGGAAAAGCACGATCATATCTAAGGATAGAGGTAAGTCCGGAGAGAACCCTTAGGATGATAGCTCTCAGTGGAACTGTTCTGCTACCTGAAAAGACTGTGCATTTATACAGCTTCACGCAAGACGGATCCTGATAGCAGAGAAAGCTAGACTATCCAGTAAGTCTAGAGGCCGCGGTTGTTCGTAAATCTGTTCTTAGGTCTGTCCGTACACCTGATCGTATGGCAGTCTAGATCTAGAGAATGCTTGTGGCCTAGAGGCCGTAGAGCTGCTCGTAAGTCTAGAGGCCTCTCCTATATTCACTCGTAGGTCTGACTAGGCACCGTAGAGTAATGCCGCTAGAGACGTAGAGATAGGAGGTTACGGCGTAATGGAGCGGCTTATTTATAAGAACAAGTAAAGTGAGGTAGCTGAACTACGACTCGGAGGTTAACAAGCCCAGATTACGGCGCACAAAGATCATTCAGTCGTAAGTTTCGAGATTAACAACACAATCGTAAAGCGCTTCGAATGCTTTCGCGCAGGCCTGGCGTATTGGCACGAGTGGAAGCGTAATCAGCACGTTCTACTGTTGACGAACAGTCCTACGAAGTGTCCCATTGCGTTCCTTTTCACACTTTCACTACACGCTCCGTAGAACTCTCATCCGCGCGTACCTCTGCGAGTCGTTCTATTTTCACCGCGCACCTTGTTCTGCTTCAGTACTTACAGGCTCAAACTTTTGACTTACTATTTACGACTTTACTTTGGCTTACGGCATTAATCAAGCCGTGTGACTAGTTCTACGCATCAAACTTTCGCACCGGTCTTACGCGACTACCTGAACGAGCTTACGCAACCACAACAATGTCTTCTTTCAAGATCGAGGTTCCTGCAGGTGACACCGTCATCTTGGTGTCGACTGAGAGCAGATACAAGATGCACTCAACCCAGCTCATCCAAGCCAGTGGCTGCTTTGCCAACCTACTGCGTACTGCTGGACCTGTCTTGTCCCGTGAGGGACTTCGTGCTGGCCTTCGTTACCTGCTGGTCCTGCAAGACTTTGACGAGGCCACAAACAGACCTATCCACCCCGTCTTTAGACGCATTCCTCTCGACAACAATGGTCGTGCTCAAAAGAAGTACAGCTTGATGCACGAGAGCGATCAGAACCCTCGTTTCCGCTCTTCTCTGTTCTCCGACTATGACAGATTGCTGCGTATCTTTGCCAATCAGCCTGTTACTCTTGACGACAAGAGCATCGATACCTTGCTTCCCGACTCTATGGGTCTGATTGAAGTTGCTGAGAAGCTCGACGCTGTAAGTTGCTTGCACTTATGAACGAACAAAATGCTGATTGTGGTTGTAGGTGACCATGATCGCAAAGATCATTGAGAACCACTTGCTTGCCAAAGGCCAGGACATTTTCAAGGCCATCTCTGCCAGCCCTGTCATCTGGATCGACGTCGCCTTCCGCATCCAGTCCAAGGTTCTCTTCAAGGAAGCACTCATTCACCTGACTGGAAAGTACAACGCTCTAATTGCCACACCACCTGATGATGCCTTTGTCAAGAAGTATCCTAGAGCTCGTTCCGTCCTCGATCAACTCACCCCTGAGCTTCGCGACCTAGTCGAACGCAAGCACACCATGTTGACGCAGATCTGTCAGACTGTCGAGAAAAGCGTCAGCACTCACTATCCACCAGGTATCCAGAAGTCTTCCGTCACTGGTCAGGCCAAAACCGATCCTATTGGCAGAATCGACTATGCCAAGGATGTCTTCACCTGGGTCGGCGTGGCACTCTATCGTCACTGGTGGGGCCAGACGATTGCCAGCGTAAGTTCCAGCTCCTTTCTTTCCCGGCTATAGTATGCTTACTGACTGTATGCTAGGACGCCACCCACAACAACAAGTTCGGTGGCCATGACATCTACACCCGTCTCTTCAACGGTGGCCAGAGCTATCTGACCCGCGAGGTCCAGAATGGTTTCCACCAGCACTTCCCTATGAGCGGCAAGGGCCAGAAAGTTCTGCAGAACAACATCGACATCATCAAGGCTGGTATCACCAAGATCGTGACTCCATTGATGAAAAATGAGAGTCAGCTCGACATCACCAAGTTCCCTGTCAAGTGGCTAACTTGCACCGTCGTCAACGGCGCCGATTACCTCTGGGATCCTGAAGTCGAGCCTGAGGTGGAGCCCGAGCAGGAGACTGAGGAGGGGGCTGAGGAAGAGTCTCCAGTTCAGCCAGTCTCGGAAAAGGCAAAGAGAAAGAGGCGTGCTGATGAGGCCTTTGATGAAGCCAAATTCTCATTCGAGCCAGTTGCAAAGGGCAAGGGAAAGGGAAAGGAACGCGCCATCGAGCCATTTGAAGAAGACCTCGGCTTTGACGAAGACGAAGACGCCGAAGGCGAAGAGATTTGAGCTTCTCAAGATGAGATACAGCGGGTGCATAGTTGTTGCGACAAACTAACACAGATGCTTACGAACCGAGCAAATTGGGAATAAACGACAATTCGACGAAGACGCCAAGATGTGACGAAGCAAGACGCCAGATTGGCAAAGTGGGAGAAGGACAATAAACGGCCAGGATTTGGAACAAAACGCAGGAAAGACCTACCATGCTTGCGTTGCAGACACAACTGCGGGAGGACTGACTGCGGCCCTATAGATTGCATATATTACCCCAGTATACTTTGACAGCCAGCACTAACAATAATGACTCTTCCATGATTCAGACCATTTTCCTCCTGGTAAACCTTGATCGCGTCTGCCGCTACCGTGATAGGTTAGTGTCATGTCGAAAAACGCAAAAGTGATGAGTCCGGCACATAAACAAGGCGCTGGCACACAGAATAATAGTAAAAACGAGCCTCTGGCTGGTGTATTTTTGGCATTCGTAAAACGACAAAGTGCTGGAAGAGAGAAAAAGGCCAATTGGTTGTCCCAAAGACTTCGGTCGAAGTGATTCTCTATATCGGCCTCGTGATATTGGGGGTGGTGTAGTGACAGCGCGAAAGATGGATTCGTAGCCGCTGCGTATGTACATGTATCGGGATATGTTTGGCGCGTTATTGGAAGGTTGGATGTATGAGGAGATTGCGACAAGCTTAGTCTTCGTAGCCGGAAGGAGGGTTGCGAGGGCCCTTGGGTACTGCGAATGGTGTGTTAATCGGCATGATCAGCGCGCAATTGGACAATGTGCTGGGTCCATCTGCAGACCTGCAGATGGCGGTTGGCAGGAGCGATGGGTGCGGAAAGACTCACTCGGGTAGGTCAGAGGAATCTGAGGACGAGGACCGTCGCCGAAACGAGCGCGAATGGGAGGGACGACGAGAGCCATGACGGGACCGACGCTGCCGACGACGATGGACCAGAAGATGGCGGGCTTGTTGCGGGCAGCCCACTTGACGTAGAGACCAGGGGTCGACCAGAATTGTACGGGAGCCATTGTGGGTATGAGATGTGTGGAATTGACGGTATACAGGTCGTCGTCAATTGCTTGCTTCAGGCATCGTCGGCGGCGGAGGTGGTCATGGCGCGGCTTGAGTGGACGGCAGGCTTGGCACTGGCAGCTCTCCGCATACGCATTGCGCGTTACGGAGGACGGAGGACAGCTGGAGCTTCGTGTGGTGTTACCCGTCGTGTTCGCTCTTTCTCTGTTCAATCGAGACATAGCAAACATGAAGGCCTTCCTGTCTTTGCTGCTGCTGGGCCTCGTCAGCTTGGTCCAGGCATTGAGTTCTACGGGCAACCGTCTGCTGGTAGTCCTCGAGGAAGCCGCTGACAAGTCCAAGTACTCGTCCTTCTTTGGCGATCTTGAATGTAAGTTGTATCTACTCATACCTTTCGCGAAGACCTGAGCTGATCAAGCCCGAAAAAGCCCGCGGATACACCGTCACATACGAATCACCAAAGTCCAAGACCCTCTCACTGTTCAAGCATGGCAACCTCGCATACGACCATCTCGTCCTCCTGCCTCCCAAGTCAAAGGGCTTCGGTCCTCAATTGACTCCCAACATCCTGGTCGACTACGTCAACAACAACGGCAACGTTTTGCTCGCCCTCACCGCCGACCAGCCCATTCCTGCCGCTGTTGCTTCCCTCCTTCTCGAGTTCGATGTCACTCTTCCTCCGGAGCGTAGCGCCCTTGTTGTCGACCACATCAACTACGACTCCAACTCGGCTGCCGACAAGCACGATGTTCTGCTCATTCCTGCCCCCAGGACCCTGAAGACTGGTGTCAAGAACTACTTTGACGTTGATGGAACCCTTGCTGTCCCTCGCGCTGTCGGCCAGCTTTTGGGCAACGCCAGCCCCCTGCTTGCTCCTGTTCTGCGTGCTCCCGAGACCGCATACTCATACAATCCCAAGGAGGAAGAGGCTCTCGAGGACGTCTTTGCTTCTGGCTCTCAGCTGTCCCTCGTCTCCACCTTCCAGGCTAGAAACTCGGCTCGCTTCACCATCCTGGGTTCCGCCGAGATGCTGCAAGATGCTTGGTTCGACGCTCAAGTCAAGGCTCCTCGTGCTCCCGAGGCCACTAGCACTGCCAACAAGGTCTTTGCTGAACGTCTGTCTGCCTGGACCTTCCAGGAGATTGGTGTGCTCAAGGTTGGAAAGGTCCAGCACTACCTCAATGAGGGCAAAGTCAAGGAGTCCACCAACTTGACTGTCTCCGAGTTCCCTGAGATCAACCCTATCATGTACAGAATCAAGAACGATGTCGTAAGTGTAGTGTCTTATACTTTTATCTGTCTTGTGCTAACGCCATCTAGCACTTCTCGATTGAATTGTCAGAGTACAATGGTGACCGTTGGATTCCGTTCCTTCCTGCTGCTGGAGACTCTCTTCAGCTTGAATTCAGCATGCTGTCTCCCTTCCACCGTTTGACCCTAGAGCCCGTCTCGCCGACTACCAACAGCACCATCTTCGAAACCAGCTTCACCGTACCCGATCAGCACGGTATCTTCAACTTCATTGTCAATTACAAGCGTCCTTTCCTTAGCAACGTCTACGAGAAGCGCACCGTCACCGTCCGCCACTTTGCTCACGACGAGTGGCCGCGCAGTTTCGTTATCAGCGGTGCCTACCCCTGGATCGCTGGTATCGGCGTCACAGCCACTGGCTGGCTGATTTTTGTCGCCGTCTGGCTCTACAGCAAGCCTGATGAGTCCAAGGCTAAGAAGACGCAATAGTTGCCCTTCTCTGTATGCATAGAATACCTATCTAGATGAGAAAAGTGTTTCCTTTTAATCTTCAAAACGTTCATACATTAGAGATGCTAGCATGTTACCTCATTCTTGAACAAGCTGTTGAGCTTCAGGTGTTTCATTCGTGGTCGCGACAGGCTGCGGCAGCTTTCCGCATGTCCCCGCCTCACGTCATCCAATCGCTAGCCATTTGAACATGCTTCATTATAAATCGCTTTTAAGGAACAACGCTTTGTTACAAATCATCTGATAACAGAGACATCTTTACCAATTCTCCTTGAGAAACAACTACTTGAAGTGCTGAGCTGTATGTCTTGAATCACGCATCCAGGAATTGTTGGTATAGCTGTGCTATCATGCTGACCCACCTCAGATCATTTCTCTTATTCACATCCATCTCCGTCCTTATATACTTCTTACCTGAGTCTATGTTAAGTCCTGTGAGACGACTTTCCGCCATTTCCAACATCTTTTCTCAACCCACGGTTCGAAGCATGGCCGCAGAAATACCCAAGTCCGTTCATGCTGGACCAGACGATAGCTGGCACGGTGTGATTGACAAGTCGGCCGAAAATCCATTCCAGCCAGAGAAGGGACGCTATCACATGTATGTCGGTCTGTTCTGCCCGTTCGCCCATCGTGCGAATATTTTACTTCACCTCAAAGATCTGCAAGATATTATTGATGTCGATATCGTCAAGCCTTATCCCAAAGGTGACGAAAAGGGTTGGCCTGGCTGGCAGTTTCCTGCCTCGAACGATGAGTATCCGAATGCTACTGTGGATAAGCTGTTCGGCTCCAAGTATCTGCACGAGATCTATTTCAAGGCGGACAAGGACTATAGGGGTCGCTACTCTGTACCTCTTCTATGGGACAAGAAGACGGATACTGCAGTCAACAATGTATGTCCTAGGACACCACTTTGGTTGGATATGCCCCATCAATGTACTGACAATCTGAACAGGAATCAGCAGAACTCCTGCGCTGGCTCCAGACTGCATTCAATGATCTGATCTCGCCTGAGAAGGCGAAGCTGACTCTATATCCCGAACACTTACGCCAGAAAATCGACAAGATCTCAGAATGGATGCAATCAGATCTCAACACTGGTGTATATAAGGCTGGATTTGCTCCTGACCAAGAAACCTACAACAAGAACCTCCCACCCGTGTTCGGTGCTCTCAACAAGCTCGAGAAGCTACTTTACGATGGTCAGGGCCCTTATGTTCTTGGTAAAGAGATGACCGAGCTGGATGTTCGCCTGTACGCCACCTTGATTCGCTTCGATACTGTCTATGTGCAACACTTCGTAAGTATTGTGTCTCTAAACTAATTAGACAGAGCTGACATACAGTAGAAATGTAATCTTGGTACCATCCGCCATGACTATCCAGTTCTGAACAATTGGCTCAAGGGCATGTACTGGAACCATGAGGAGTTCAGAAACACCACAGATTTCAAGCATATCAAGGAGAATGTCAGTCACTCGACATGTAGATCCCAGGCATAGACTGATCAAAATCCACAGTACACCAAAAGCCACTATGATGTGAATCCTAAGGCGATCACACCTTTGGGTCCTTGGCCTCACATCGAGAAAGGTTATCAAGAGGACTGGAGCAAGCTTTCTCCAGGAAGCATTGGTATGCCAGAAGTTCTAGAGCATGAGAAAACTCTGGAAGTGTAAAGTGCTTCCTTGTTTGCTGCATTAGCTTCGTACCAAGGTATAAAATTGAGACAGGTAGCAATCGTAGATTAGTTCAATGACTCAATTCGACTTCAAAGTACCATAATATCCTAAACCATGAGTGATACCTGCTTGACGTATAGAAGATATATTGAGTATGCTATAGTCACAATAAAATCGATGCTAATGTCGTCGGTCTCAAATAATGCTGCGACCTCGCATAGACAAAAAGCTTGACACAAAACAGTCTTGCCAAAAGTCTTGGCTCACATCCGATCAGCCAACCATCGGTGAGGCTTGAGCAAACAAAAGCATTCAGTGTCCAAAGACGAAAACACATTTCAACCAATCTCATATTTTCACTCTGTTCCGGTGCATCGACAGTCTACCAAATCTGGGACGCCAGCTAGAAGATATTTCCACAGCATCTCATCTTCACCCATCAACAGCACCACGATGCAGAACTTTACCATCGAGGTGCCGGGTGAAGCCAATCCTCTAAACGAGCATACCTTAATCAACGTCCTAAGCTCTGCAGCATCGTCGGATCCTCAGCAAATTCAATCCGGTGCCAAACAACTTGAACGATGGGAAAAGGTTCCTGGTTACTATAAACACCTACAAAGTGTATTCCTCGACAAAACATTACCATTCAACATCACATATCTGGCCATCATCCAGCTCAAAAACGGTATTGAGAAGTACTGGCGCAAGACCGCTGCAAAGTGAGTGGTGCCTTCCCACGACCCGTCCTTTCCACTTCTACATGCCAAGAATCTAGACTATTTTGGATGTAATTCTCTTCTCACACATACTGACATCCTTGCAGTGCTGTATCAGCCGAAGACAAAGCAGTGATCAGATCTCGCCTACTCGAAAGTGGCATCGAGAACCATGACCACCGTTTGGCTCTCCAAAATGCCCTCGTCATTGCTAAGGTTTCTCGATTCGAGTACCCACAAGACTGGTAAGGAGTATCTTCCTGCGTACTATCATCCAATACTCATTGTACAAAGGCCAGATCTTATCAGCACATTGATTGGTGCACTACGACGATCGACAGAATCGCACGCATATCCTCTCCACCTCCCCCGTACATTGCTCATCCTCCTTCATGTTGTCAAGGAGCTCTCCGCTGCTCGTCTCCAGAGATCTAGAGTCGCTCTGCAGGCTGCTACACCCGAGATTGTACAGGTGCTCGGGCAGATCTATCTTGAGAAAGTACAGTCCTGGCAGGAGGCTCTCAGTAGCGGCAATGGCGATCAAGACATGTGGGAACCAACAATGCAATCCAGCTTGTTGGCTATCAAAACTCTGCGCAGATTGCTCGTTTCTGGCTATGAGTTTCCCAATCGGGAGTCAGACGTCCACCAGTTCTGGCAGCTTACCTACGCCCAAGTCGGCACTCTTATGAACATCATATCTGCGCAAGGAGCCACTCTTCCTGAGGAGCTCAGAGTGCTGCTTGAAAAGCATTTGCTCCAGCTATCGAAACTGCATCTAGAAATGGCCAAGAGCCATCCTGCGGCTTTTGTACTCTTGCCAAACTCTCTCGACCTTGTTGGCTCATATTGGACTCTCATCAAGCAGTTTGGAGAAAGTTTTGGTTCCAGTTTGACTCCTGGTCCGTCTAATGGAGACGATGGTGAGCAGAAGCCGTTCGAGGAGAAAGTCTGCCTCTCGGGTCTCAAGCTCCTTCGTGCCTGTATCAAGATGGTTTTCAACCCTGCTCATTCATTCAAATACAAGCATCCGCAAGACAAGATTGAGAAGGCAGAGGCAATTGCGGCTGTGAAGGAGCAACTCTTGACAAATTCTTTCGTCACCGAAGTCATGGAAGTTGTTGTGACCAAGTTCTTCGTCTTCCAACAAGGCGAACTGCAAGAATGGGAGGAAGACCCAGAAGAGTGGGAGCAGAGTTTGGAGGGTGAAAGTGAAGGCTGGGAGTACAGCGTTCGACCCTGCGCTGAGAAGCTGTTCCTCGATCTCGCTCTCAACTTTAGGGACTTGTTGACTCAGCCGCTGCTTAACGTTTTCTATACAGTTGCAGGTAAGTCACTATGCGATTTGAGACTTTCTTTAGAAGACAGGTCATTGACAAACTGTAGCGCCAGACAATGAGGACGTCCTCTTCAAAGACTCAGTATACACAGCGATTGGTTTGGCTGCCGCGGTCCTGCAACAGCATCTCGACTTCGATTCGTTCCTGTCTAACACAATCGTTGTCGAAGTACAAAAACAGAAGCCTGGATTCAACATTCTGCGCCGTCGTATTGCCATCCTCCTAGGCCAATGGATTACTGTCAAAGTGTCCGCAGAGAACAGACCCTTGGTTTACAAAATCTTCCAGCACCTACTCGACTCAAGTGACTCCTGTAATGATCAGGTTGTCAGAATCACTGCCGGACGACAATTCAAGAATATAGTAGATGATTGGGAGTTCAGTCCAGAGCAGTTCCTGCCTTATGTTCAAACGACGATGTCACAGTTGCTGAGTCTGATCGGAGAGGTTGACAACATGGAAACGAAGATGGCGTTGCTCAGCACGATTAGTGTTCTGGTTGAGCGACTGGAACATCATGTGAGTGCGGTTCATACCCAATGATGATCTTGGACTAACTTTTTCAGATTTCGCCCTACGCAGAGACGATCATCAGCATTCTGCCTAACCTTTGGGATCAGTCTGGCGATGTTCATCTCATGAAGCAAGCAATTCTGACCATTCTCTCCCGCCTTGTCACTTCTATGAAGGCTGCTTCTGTTCCCTTCCACCACCTTGTGTTGCCCATTATCAAGGGCGCTGTCGAACCTGGATCAGACACTCAAGTCTACCTTCTCGACGATGCTTTGGATCTCTGGGCGAACATACTGATTCAAACACCAGCCCCGGCATCGCCTGAACTATTACAGCTAGCACCATACCTCTTTTCGATCTTTGAGCTAGGATCAGAAAACCTGCGTACAGCTCTTGACATCACCTCATCATATTTCCTACTCGCGCCGTCGGAGATGCTCTCTGATGAGATGCGCAAGCCCCTGATGGTATCTTTGTCTAACCTCGTGGGTTATGTCAGAGCGGATGCTAGCGGGACTGTAAACAACCTCGTCGAGCTTATAATCAGGTCAGCTGAACGCATTGGTGGCGAATCTGCCATCAGCACCATCGCTGGCGACTTGATCGATTCCGATTTCTTGCGTAAGCAACTCAGGGGTCTACATGGTAGCTGGATCGCACATTGCACCACCGGCCCGCTCGCAAAAGAGCCACCCGTCGATGGTATCGTCGAGACGGACTACTTCTCTGTACTTGCACGCTTCGCAATGGGTTCAGAGAATACATTCCTGCAAGCAGTGCAAGCCGCTGCTCCACCCATTCCACTCACCGACACCACCAACCAGCCTACTCTTCACGATTCGATGAAGTGGCTACTCGAAGAATGGTTCAGCCACTTCGAAAACATCGGCGACCCCTCCCGCCGCAAACTCATGTGTCTCGCTCTAACAAAACTGCTCTCTACCTCCCAGCCATTCATCCTTGGCTCCCTTCAATCTCTTATGACACTCTGGACAGACATGGTGACAGAGATCCGCGAAGACGGCGGCGCAGTTGACTCAGATACTCTGGTCTACGATAACCCTGATCAATTGAGAACCACCGAGGCCGGCGTCATCGAAGCACCAGAAGACGAAAGAAGAAGGGCATTGACCTTTACAGACCCCGTGCATAACGTAAGGACTACACAGTGGATCAAGCACTATTTGCAGCTTGCTATTCAGGCTGCCGGTGGACAGGAGGCTTTCCAGAATGAGTGGCTGGTTAACGTTGATAAAGATGTTATTGCTGCTTTTGGTGCGTTAGGCATCATGTGAGTGGTCTCAGAGAGGAAAGGAAAATAAAAAGCATTTTGTAAGCAAAGAAAGAAGGTGCAAAGGTAGTCATAGTTTAGAAGCACGAATGAACATTGCTGTCATGAAGGAAAGCTCTTTTGACATGTTGCTTTCCCTTTTCGATGGACATTGGCAAACTGCTTGACCCACACCTTCCATGACCATCATACCATCCACTAGCTTTTCGTCTGTCACGACTACTCGACAAAACGAAAAGAAAAAGACTAGAAACCATGTAAATAGAAATTTCATTGTAACTGTCATATATAACCACAAACGTGAAACCAAAGTCGTAATCGTAACACAAGTCCAGAAATGCTACCAGCGCGATCTCAAGACTGCGGTCATCAAGAATCTATCTCGCTGAGTTGAGCAACTCCCAAGATGATCTCAGGACGGCGAGGCCTCCTTGTTGCGTTTCTACCGTACGACCTCTGCCACGGTCGTTGACGTCTGCAGTCGTGACCTCTCCAGTACTTTCCGCTGCTTGTCTGCTAGAAACAGCTCTCGAGTGCAATTTCTTTGGGGACGTCCACTTTCTTGTTGTCAAGATGGATGCATCGTTTCGATAGTCGACTGCATGGGCAGGAAGGCTTTGTGGGTAGTCCTCAGCCGCATATCTGTACCCCCACCATGTACCGAAGAGCCCAGATCCATTTCTGGTGCTCAGAGCCGCTTCGGCATTGTGTGCAGTCCAACGTCCCACCGTCCCGCAGAAATCACTGTGCTTCTCCCTGAGCGATTTGCTTGCTGCGTAACTTTTACCAGGAATCTTCGGTTTCGATGGCAAAGCCTCGCAGAATTGCGTCAAGTGTTGAAAGAAGATACCCTTAAAGGTTTGGGAGTCTTGACTACAGGAGCCGCTTCTATCGCACAGTTCCTCTAGGATGCCGTATTGACCTAGACCAGCCCAGCTGGTAGATTTTTGGATTGGTGAGTGTGGCTCTCCGGACCAGGACCAGCCAGTGGATGCCATAACATCGCGAATGAGAGTGTAGCCGTCGTGTAGGTAGCTTGTGTTTCCTGTTGCTTCCCAAAGACCTCGCAGGCCGGATAAGATGACACCTTGATTGTAGGTGTAGACCATCTCATTGCGATCGTCACATTTTCCCGTGCCGATGCTTCCGTTTTGGCTGTAGCCTTTGATGTGGTAGCCATCGGCATACAGACCGCTTTCGTTAGTCATGTTACTCTTCTTGAGCCAGGAATAGCCTTCGATTGCAGCTCTGAGATATTTTGGATCATGCGGTCGTCCTGGCATAGAGCCAAAAATTTGTGAATCAGAAGTCAAGAAAGGAAAGTCGATGAAATCGCCAGGAGAAGAAAGATACATGGCGACTGAAGCTGAAATGAATAGCTGATTTGTGATCGTGTTCTTGTATGGCAGAAGTCGAGGGTTCCAGATCATGCCGCCTCCACACAGATCATTATCCCAACCTTTCAAAGCAAGGTCCCAGAACAGTCGCGCTCGGTGACTGAAGCCAGGGATGAACTGTACGCCATGCCATGAAGGCTCTGTACTATTTCGGTGTTCGATGGTTTTGATGTTTTCAAGCCACTCCAGAGTGGTCCACAAGATATCATCATAGGCTTCATTGCGAATACTGAAGGCATCTTCCCCAAAATAATAAGCTGCGTTGTGAGAGAAGTACTTGTTGATTATTTTCGAATAGTGATCATCGCCTGTCCAGCTGCTTGCTCGAGCAATAGTTCCAAGAGTAGAAGATAGAGCAGTATTTATCACTGCCCCTGTCCAATCGATAGCTGAAGGCCATGTCCCGATCCATAGCTCAAAGTAATGCGATTGCATAACATCCAGGGCGTCTATCATATGTCGAAAGATATTCCTTCCATTTGTGATTCTGCTGTCCAGCTCAGTAGGTCCTGTGGACTCGGGATTTATTGCTACTTGATGACTCGAGTCAACTAGATCTGGTTGTATAGTCCATGGTTGGGACCAGACATTCTCAGCACTAGATGCGATGAGACATGCTATCAGGAGAGGTCTATGAACCATGGCACGTGCTCGCTTCGCGGAAAGGAATGGATCTGGGAGTCTTTAGTAGCGGTTCATAGGATCGTGCATACAGGATCAAACTATTGATATATGCAGGGGGAAACGAGACGAAGAGGAGGAGAGGATGCGAATGAGGTGGCTTGGAGGAGTCGACGGGTGTGCCAAGGCGCGGCCCTGGCCTCATGATCGACCTTAGCCGTCGTCGTGCTCTTTACTCATGGCCGAATGTTTGAGGCGAGTGCAACAATGAGACAAAGAAGGAGCTCAAGCAGAGAAAATGTTTCAGGGGAAGTGGGGGGTCATAATGTAGTATGTATAGACTGGCGGTACGAGATGTGCCTGCTGCCTCGAAAACATAGTCGCATGCTTCTGCCAGGTGCTCCCAAGGTCAGGTATGTATAACATTGACCAGCTCGAGTAAGCTCGGAAACTAAGTTCTTCGATCACCATACACGCCGGAAGAAGTCGTTCTAAGCGAGTTTACTTCGCAACAATATCTCGTGTTGGACTTGGTAGCAACGTTGAGAGAAAGGAAGCTGAACAGGTGAGTTGTCGGTCGACATCGGGTAAAAAGCCGCGAGCCTCGGTAAGATAGAGCTGCATCACATGTTGGCGCCGTGTCGCTTGTAGTTATTTTGGTGTATACTCCTCGATACCAATAATGTTCAATCTCCAATCGCCATGACCTCTCCAGACTTTGCTGCCGCTCAGGCGCGTGTACTTGCACGGCGCACAGCTGCAGCTCGCCCAACACCACCACCTTCTCCACCGACCCTACCTCCCGCACTGCTGAACCTACCGCCTGGTCTACGCTCACTCGCTTCCACCACCCTCTCGACTTGGACCACATTCAGACACAACCCTCCGCAAGCATCTACTCCGTACTTTCGCGTTGGCCAGGTCGATGCAGAATTGCTTGACGAGGAGCTCCTACAACTCTTGCGCGGCCAAGTAGGCGATGCCCTGAAATACTTTGGAGGTCACATTGCAGACGAATGGTCGTCAGAGATCGGCGCAATCCTTCGAGCCATACTCTGGAAGCTCAGTATCTGGGATCGGGGCACCAGCTACGGTGCCAGTTTACAAGGCTTGAAGTACGTCGACGCAAGAACACAACCTTCGAGTATCCACGCTGGCTCAGGTCAAGATCCTACAAAATGGCAGAAGGCCGCTTACGGTCTCATCACAGTCGGAGGCCGCTACTCATGGCAGAAGCTAGAAGACTGGCTCCTTGAGAAAGAAGGCGGCTACGAGGAGCCCACGCCGCTGGTCAAGAGATTGAGCAAGCTTACTGGATGGATTAGTATGACGCATGAAATGGCTGCTCTCGCATCCTTCTTGGTCTTCCTGTTCAATGGCAAATATAGAACACTTGCAGATCGATTCCTTCGACTAAGACTTGCTCCAGCATCTGCACAAACGAGCAGGGAAGTCAGCTTCGAATACCTGAATAGACAACTGGTCTGGCACGCTTTCACCGAGTTTCTACTCTTCTTGCTCCCTCTTGTGGGTATCAGCCGCTGGAGACGGTTGCTATCAAGAGCATGGAGAAAGGTTAAGAGCATGTTTAGTCAGAAGGTAGATGAGGAGGATGCTAACACAGGAGGCGAGCTTGGCTTCTTGCCAGAGCGTACCTGCGCGATATGCTATCGCGATCAAAATGCCGTGAGTGGTGGATCAGAAGCGGAAGTACTCGCACAGTCAAGCAATACAGGTGGAGGCGTCATTGGCAGTGCCCAAACGGATGTCACTAATCCATACGAGGCGATACCTTGTGGATGCATATACTGTTTTGTCTGTCTGGCACAACGCATTGAGGCCGAAGAAGGTGAGGGCTGGACATGTTTGCGCTGCGGCGAAGTCGTCAAGGAGTGCAAGCCGTGGAATGGGGATGTTTTGGAGGATGTCACCGAGGAAGCAGCCAACACAATACCAGCTAGTCAGCCAAAGCCTCCGAGGAGGAAGAGTGTTGGGTTCCTCGATGACGAGAGGGAGCACGAACACGAGGATGGAGCCACCATCGAAGAACTTGACCCGATGCCTATGGATGATCATGAGGAACAAAATCAAGAGATGGAGGATATGAGAACTGTAGATTCAGTCTCATGGGTGGATGGCGAGTCCGAGATGGACTTTGAAGACGAAGCGGATTACGACGATTCGGAGGCATTTTAGTATAATGATGTACGACTACGTGTATCATACAAGCATGGTTGGTTATTCTACAGGTGCTCACTGCTTCCGAGCAACCCGTGAATTGATGTCAAGCATTCACAAGCAAACCGGGCCGAAGTGACAGTTGAAAACGTCAATCGCAACTACCCCACCATAAACACCAATACGTCACTCGAACGATATATTTTGGTCATCTCGAGTTCGTTGACTTCCATTTGGTTTTCTACATCCGATACAAACCGTTATTGACGCTTCATACTGTTGACAATGGCCAGCACAAGTAATGACTCGTCCTCGCAAGGACTCGATATCAAGAAGGTATGCAAGCAACCAGCAAATGAGATATCACCCATGCAAGCTGTGAGCTGACCTTGAGATAGATCGCCGTGATCGGCAGCGGCAGCATGGGTGGTGGTATGGCCCTCCTGTTTGCTGAGAAAGGCTGCCATGTGTCTCTCGAGGACCCCTCGGAAGAGGCCATGGATGGCATTATCAAACAAGCCAAAGAAGAAGGCTTCGGAGATCGTATCAGCAAACACAGCGACTACAAGTCATTGTGCGACTCTCTTGATTCACCCAAGGTCTTTGTCTTCAGCTTGCCTCATGGCAGTGTGGGAGATGGCGTACTTGGAGGTCTCATGCCTTACCTTGAGAAGGGAGACATCATCATTGATTGTGGTAACGAGCACTGGAAGAACACGGAGAGAAGACAGGGCAAGTGTGTTGTCAGAGGTATCAGATATATCGGCTGTGGTGTCTCTGGAGGCTACCAAGCTGCTCGTCGGTATGGTGCCTTTGTATATCTTCAAGGTTTGGTCTGACATAAATCGCAGTGGCCCATCGATGTGCCCAGGAGCCGATGACCAGTCCCTCGACCTAGTCCTTCCCTTCCTGCGCAAGGTTGCAGCAAAGGATCCCAAGGGAAGACCATGTGTCGGAAAGGCCGGTACAGGAGGTGCAGGTCACTATGTGAAGATGATCCACAACGGCATCGAGCATGGAATGATGAGCGCCATCTCGGAAGCATGGGGCATCATGAGAACTGGCCTTGGCATGTCGGAAGATGAGATTGGCGATGTGTTCGAAAAGTGGAACAACGAAGGAGAATTGGTAAGATGGCATGCACCCCATACGATAGCCGTATGCTGACGTCCAACAGCAAGGTACTTTCCTAGTGAAGATTGGTGCCGATATCTGCCGCACCAAGGACCCAAAGAACGGCGAACGTGTCCTGGAGACCGTGGAAGACAAGGTTGTGCAAGACGTCACTGGAGAGGAGGGTACTGGTATCTGGTCTAACGAAGAGGCTGTTGGAGAGCACATTCCCGCACCAACGCTGAGCTCAGCTCACTTCTTCCGTTTGGCTTCAGCCGACCGTGCCCAGCGTGATCGCGCTCAAAAGGCATTTGGAGGCGACTTCCCAGCACAGAAACTGGATGTCAAGGACAAGGCCGAGTTCCTGGAAGACTTGCGCAGAGCCACATACACAGCATGCCTGGCAGCCTACGTGCAAGGCATCAACGTCATCGACCACAAGAACAAGGAGGTCCACTGGAACATCAACTTCTCAGAAGTTCTCCAGATCTGGCGCGCTGGCTGCATCATCCAAGCTGACTATATCGCTTCTCTGCTAGAACCCATCTTCGCCGAGTTCCGCAACAAGGACACTATGAACCTGTTGTTCGAGAAGACCGTTGCCAGTGATCTCAAGAAGGGTCAGCCAGCACTCAAGCGTGTTGTGATCCAGGCAGTGTCTGGCGATCATGTGGTCCCTGCCATCTCATCCTCGCTGGACTACATCAAGTACCAGACGGGCTTGGAGCTTCCGACACAGTTTTATGAAGCCGAACTTGACTATTTCGGCAAGCACATGTACGACAAGAAGGGCGAAGACCCCAAGGGTGCTCCTACCACTGGAAAGTACCACTTCGAATGGAAGAGGGCTTAGGTAACCTGGCAAAGGTAGTGACTGAGATTTGAATACCCGAGTATGTACCCAAAAATGATGACATGACATGATATGAGCGACTCCATCATCTCAAATAGCAAGATACCCGAACGTTCGGAGCAAGATATTCTCATGATACCTAACAAATATTGTTAGTGGTTGATCTGACTGGAGACTCAAATGAAGCGCAGAAGTAAGGGTGAATTTCAGATTCCCGATTATAAGCAGCGAC
Source organism: Aureobasidium sp. EXF-3400 (assembly GCA_024195585.1). Taxonomy (NCBI): domain Eukaryota; kingdom Fungi; phylum Ascomycota; class Dothideomycetes; order Dothideales; family Saccotheciaceae; genus Aureobasidium; species Aureobasidium sp. EXF-3400. The sequence continues at coordinate 87,012 of SWBL01000138.1, forward strand.
GAAGGTATATGTCGATACCAGCGTACCTTTTCCGGCTCTTCCTAAAGATGTATGGGTAAAGAAGAACTCATCATTGTAGAGGTGTGTATGTGAATTGCAAGAAGCAAGAGGAGTTTAGCAAACTTACATTACCGACAGTCCAGATGGCCGTGTCAAATTGTGAACAAGGCCGTCTGGCGCGCATGCCAGCGCGTGTTGCAGAGGTTGGAGAAAAAGGTGACTGAAGAAAATTTGGAACGTAGACGCGGTAGGGCTGAAGGCGGTCGGGAAGCCGGTCCATGCTTGTGCCGAGCGGCGCGTCTGGTGAGGTGTGACGATCCCGGATGCTCCTGATTATCAACCCAAGCAGAAAGTTCGAAGAAGCCACCTCTCTTATTAACGCCCGCATTGCTCGACATATCGTGTCTTCTCTGGCCTTGTTGGTTTATATAGCTTGCTGCTTTGCTCTTGCTAGACGCTTTTCTCCCTTTGTTCTCGCCTTCCGCAGCCGTCATTTTCTTGAGAGTGCCAACGGCCAAGAATGTGCTGATCGCCTTCGTTCGACCACTCTGGTATGCAACTCTCGCAGACATTTCAAACATCCCCCTTTTGCTGATAATCCTACTAGAGAAAGATATAGTACAGCACAATGCGAACTTCAGTGACCAATTCCTTTCATCTAGCAGTCTTTGCACTGCTAGGCTCATCACATGCTGCCTCTTCAAATCCAGCAATCTGTCCTGTAAGCAGCCTGATTAGACATTCTATTCCTCGAAGAGAGCCAGCCCTGACTCAAATACACAGGTCGAGCCTGGTGCCACAGTATCCGATGCTTGCGCGTCATATGCCGACCTTGATAACCTCAACACCCGCCTGAACCCCGCCCTGCATGACCTAGTGTCCCAGACCGATTTCTTCTCCTATTACCGCCTGAATTTGTATAACAAGAAGTGCCCTTTCTGGTCCGATGACGAAGGCCTCTGCGGCAACATTGCCTGCGCTGTTACGACACTCGAAAATGAGGAAGACATTCCCGAGATCTGGAGAGCTGAAGAGCTCAGTAGACTGGAGGGCCCCAAAGCACACCACCCTGGCAAGAAAGAACAAAGAGAACTAGAGAGACCACTACAAGGAGAGCTAGGCGAGAACGTCGGTGAAAGTTGTGTTGTCGAGTACGACGACGAGTGCGACGAAAGAGACTACTGTGTGCCCGAAGATGAGAGCGCAAGTGCCAAGGGCGACTATGTCAGCTTGCTCGACAACCCGGAACGTTTCACTGGTTACTCTGGCGAAGGTGCCCACCAAATCTGGGAGGCTATCTATCGCGAGAACTGTTTCTCCAAGCCGAGCTCAAGTGCACAGAGTCTGGGTGCTGGTGGCTTGGTTCCTCCTTTTGCTGGCTTCTCAGGAATGCAAGGGCAAGCTGCACAGGACCTCAAGTCTGTCATGAAAGAGCATGGTCGCCAACAAGCTTCGCAAGAGGGCAAGTTTGAGGACAACATGGAGTTCGACGATGAGTGTCTCGAGAAGCGCGTCTTCTACAGAGTCATCTCTGGCATGCACGCCTCCATTTCGACCCACCTGTGTCACGACTACCTCAACCAATCTACTGGCAAATGGGGCCCCAATCTGCAATGTTACAAGCAGCGCCTCCACAACCATCCAGAACGCATCTCTAACCTGTACTTCAACTACGCTCTCATGGCTAGAGCTGCTGGTAAGCTCAAGGATTATGTTCAAGACTACACTTTCTGTACCGGTGACCCAAAGCAGGACAAGCGCACAAAGGACATGGCCCTAAAGGTTGCGAACACAATACCCGCTGGCCCTGAGATCTTCGACGAGAGTGTCATGTTCCGTGAGAACCCACTGGGTGACACCGGCATTAGCCTCAAAGAAGATTTCCGCAACCGCTTCCGCAATGTTAGTCGCATCATGGACTGCGTTGGCTGCGATAAATGCAGACTTTGGGGCAAACTCCAGACTGCAGGTTATGGTACAGCTCTGAAGATCTTGTTCGAGTTCAACAACGACCAGCCTGCCCCAGCTCTCAAGCGAATCGAGCTGGTCGCCTTTTTCAACACTCTGGACAAGGTTAGCAATGCCATCAAGGCCCTTGGTAACTTCCAACGCATGTTGGCCGAAGAGAAAGGGATTCCTGCGCCAGAAATTATTGGCGAGAAGAAGCAGCAGCAGCAGCTTCTGCAAGAAATTACTGAGGAAGACGAGCTCGACGACGATGATGCGTGGGAGCAGCCAAAGCCAAAGCCACTCACTGAGTGGGAGAAAGCCAAGTCAGAGATCTATCTGGTCTGGCAGGTCACCAAGTATGTCCTCAAGAGCTGGATAGAGATTCCTCAGACAATGTAAGTTTTGCTCTGTTTTCACAATGAAAGCGTCGCTGACATCTCTTCCAGTTTCATCATCCTCATCACGGAGCTTTCTAGATTGTGGCAGCGTTGGCTGGGTCTTGAAATCACACCACGCGCGTGGGAGTTTCGCTTACCCACAATTCATGAGCTATAGAAAGCATCATCAATATAAACAGGGCTAAGTTGTTCGTGTTTCAGCATATGCATGTCGGTTAAGAACATAGCGTTGGCGTTCAAGGAAAAGGTTTGCGAAAATGTTTGGAAGAGCTCGGGATGCATAGATGTGCCGAGCAGTTGTTATCACTATCAAGATAGAAGAATGTCATAAGAGTTGCCTATCGATACAAGTTGGAGCCGAACGGTGCGTTACCGTACTTGCTTGGCCGTGAACACAGCAAGGAACAATTCGAGCAAGCTCAAGATCTCGAGAACCTTGCAAAGATGTGGCTCGCTCGGCTCGGTCCTCGATATTGTCATGCTCCTCCTTTTTAAACACTTCGTTGCGCGTGGACAGCCCCTGACAACGTCGTTCACACCGATCCGCGTACTCAAGCCGAGCATGTTCAAGGACGAGAGCTACTCGCAACGTCTCTGCAGACACTTACAGTATATATAGTTTTATGGGCTCCTGACAATTCGGTTGCTCGATCACGCCAGATGCTCAGTGCTGGTAACGCAAATTCTGCGCCCAGATATAGATTTAGCAACCATGGCAGCAGTCTGTTTCATGTCCTGGCACGTGGAATTATAGATTGGACTCGCCGTTTTGTGGTTGAGAGTATGACCGGATGGCTGCGTTTCATCTTCGCGCAAATCAATATGAGATGGGTGTGTCGCGTAGCGTGATGCTGATCGATGTGTACTGTACACAAGCTATGTAGCACGGCAAGTTTCTGCCAGAAGACGCGCCGTCCGCGTGGTTCTTCGCACGAGTGTCTAGTAGCGCCAGTGGTACTTCGACGGTTCGCCAAAGCCATGTAGGTAGCAAACGGCCACCCCCCTAACAGTTGGGCGGTCGTGGTGGAGTTTTGGCAAGCATCCGGCGACGGTTAAACAACCGTGGTCCACTCATGGCACGATCGCTAATGCCACGCCTTTGCGAGTCGAGTGAAACCATGGCTTGATTAGGGTTGGACTCGCCTAAGCGTTCCGGCAAAGACAGCATTGTGGAGCGCTAAAGAACGTCGAGGCGGAGAAGATAGGAGAGTTGGGCCAATCACGCAACTGTGCCTGGATACAAGCGGAATGCGTAGCGTGCGTGGTGAACCTTTTGTCGTGTCTGGAACTCTGCCCTGCACGATTTTCACACTTGCAGCCTTCCCGATTCGTTGGCGCCCGCCAGAAAGTAGGTGCAGTAGGTGCATTCAAAACGAAGGAGGTGCCACCCCAAGAGAACTTCTCTTGCTCTTTTTTCAAGACACCACCTGTTTCTCCAAGTCATTCCTTGTCACCTTCCGAGCGCCTACTCGTCTCAGGACGTCGCGCTTGACACATCTGGCTATCGCTTCCTCTCCTTTGGGCGACAACGTCAGAACCATTCATTCTCTTACCAAGTAACCGCAAGGACTGTGTCCCGGTTAGCCTTCATTCTTTCACAAAAGCAGCCTCGATCACTTTTCGAGACACCAACAGGCTGTGACGTTTTCTGCAAGACAGGAACTTGACAAGACATTCTGATCACACGCTCTACAGCACCCGTCCAAGTGAACAAAATCTTGTGATCACATCGGTTTCACGTGTGAGACCTGCTACCAAGTGACACTTTCACTCTCACACCGGAGCTTTCCTCTTCTTCAAAAAGTACTTTTGGTCCTTTGACAGTCCACCACCACTGCTTCAGCAAACATGTCGCTTGTCCGTGCTTTCACCACCAGACGGGCTGCCCGCAAGAACCATGATCTGGATCGTTCTGCCAGCCAGCGCGTCCAGCGCCCCAAGATTTCTGGCCCTATCGAGTTGATCTCGACGACAAACACTCTGGCATACGAGGCCCCTGACATCTTCGGAACCAACCCCATCGCCCACAAGGCAGGAGTTCTTACAACCTCTTCCAGCTCCAACAGTCTGAGCTCGATCGAGTACAGCGACTCTAGCAGTATCGGCCACCGTTCTGGAGGCACATTCACCGACGCTTCTTCCTTCGATGAGTCGCCCTTGTCTCCGGAGCCAAACCACCTCAGCTGTTACTTCAAGCCTTCCGTCTATGACGAGCCCTCGCAGCACAGCCGTGACACCTCCGTCAACTCATTCCACCGCTCTGAAGTTGCCCCTGTCCTCCCTCAACGTGCCCCTTCGCACAGCAAGCACGCCCATCAGTTGAGCCACAAGCGATCGATCTCTCGTGAATTGGGCCACAAGCGCTCGATCTCGCGCAACACTTCCTCTTTCCCTGAGGACGTTATCACCACCAGAGACTCGACCGACTTCTTCCGTGCTTCTGGCCCAGTTTCGCCGCACCCCTTCGGCAAGGAGCTCGAGCAGCTCAGTGAGGTCGCCGAGGAGTTTGGCACCACAGTTCGTGATGTCGAGGCTGACGCAGACCGCGTCTTCATGGACGCCCATGGTCTGGACCATTTCACTGCAGACGACTACATGATGGAGATTGCAGACATGCTCAACGTCATTTTCGAAGAAGTATCAACGCCGTACGAAGAGGCTGGATGGATCTGATTGCCGCCCACAATGTCAAGCAACGGTCGCAAGGCTGGTAACTTGCGGGACCATGGCATAATCTATCCTCCCCTTTGCTGAGGGAACTCTGATACGACTCTTCACTTCTTGTCGATTTCACGTCCGACTCTTCTTTACTTCTTACTCTCTTTTGTTTACGTTATCATGGAAGACTGGGGCCCTGATGTATTACTGGCGTTGGGATATGGATGTTCCCCAAAAAGGGCTACGATGACACGAAATACTCGGGCAGTCTTCTTGGGAGAAGGCAATACCTTTGTCCCGTTCACTCTTTATCTTGTTTATTTTATGACCAAAATCCAGGCCATACAGCACTCTGGGAAAGGTGGTGCACTGTTTTATGTAGCTAGATGTAGCAAATGCACTTCTAAGCTCGTACACTTACCTTCTCTTTCGGTCGTCTGTGACTTTAATTATCTGTGACATGCATTTCAAATTGCAACAAGGTTGATATACAGCTGAGATGCTTTCATTCCAACACTTGTCACCAGATCAATCAAGGAGTGCCAATCTCGGCATCTGTCTCTTGGGAGTGGACTGATTCGGACGAGCAAATCAGTTTCTGCCCCAGGTTATCCACACACGGTAATTAGCATGCACGGAGATTATGCCATGCAAGCCGACACTATTGTTATTGCCATCAAGTCTCTCATCGAGCCATAATCAATCTACGGTTTGGACAGCACAGGACAGGAGTTGACAGGCTGCCAGGTGTAGCCAAAGGAGGGGTTTAGGCGGTCAAGAAAATCATGGCGGTCAAGAGAACGAGTATACAGTAGAGAAGGCATAGCCGGACATGCCAGGTGGCAGCAAAGACATGGAGATGTAGTAGTGTATAGACTAGTTTGAAACCCCAGGCACCAAAACAAGGCAACTAGCATGGCTTCACCAATGCCGGGAGAGTTGGGTTGGAGTGCATAAAGAGCCTCAATTAGTACGTTGGTGGATCGTCAGAGGTTATAGCACACCGTATCTCATCGATTGACGATAGGCTGCAGCTGATCCAAGGTATTGTAGATAGCGGCGGAACGATTGAGCTTGTAAGAACAATAGAAGGGCATTCCCACTCGAATAGATCGAGCTGGTGCGTGGAGGCGGCAGGTTTAAGAGCGATGATCCGACGGAAGGAGCCGAGGCGGAACTAAGGGCTTTGCGGATTGATTAGAGAGTGGGGACCTTCTCGCAAAAGGCGAAGCGTGGACATCAACAATCAACAACAACAGACTACTTTTTCTCCCACCACTTTCCCTCCTGCTAGAGCTTCGTCTATCGTGCTGTCGCATCTCGCCATCGACTCCAAGCTCATCCATCCATCAAACCCGTTATTGCAGCCGGCTCGATCGCATCGCTTTTGTTGCTGCCTGTCGCCCCCTCTAAGCCATTGTTGCGCCAGACTTCATTGCCCCGCTCGACCGCCGTGGTTTGATACCAACACAGGCGCAACCGAACAGCGCATCTCTTTCAAGCCAACTTTCACCACTGCTCGACAACCCAACTCCACCCTTCTCTTTGAGAAACACTGCGAATCAGGGGCTCCACCACAGTCACCGCTTGTCTCTCACGCGACATCCATAACCGCTCCCTTCCAAAGCTCTTAATCAGCACGCCCCTCCACCTTCCAGCTTCCCCCCATCCTACCCTTCACAATGGTCAACATGGACATCGACGCCACGCGCCGCAACAAGAAGCCACGCCCTTTGAGCGACTCCGAGCGCGAGCGCCTGGATGAGTTCATTGAGAGCATCCACTACTCGTCGAGGTAAGAAGATCTTTCATCCACTTTGTCGCCAACGCTAATTTGCGCAGATACTCCGACGACCACTTCGAGTACAGACACGTGCAGCTGCCCAAGCAGATGCTGAAGGCGATACCAAAGGAATACTTTGACGGTTCGCGAGGCACTCTCAAGCTGCTATGGGAGGACGAGTGGAGAGCATTGGGCATTACTCAGGTATGTGGATATTTCTATCTACAACGCGGAAACGAGAAACTAACCCGAATTGCAGAGTCTGGGATGGGAGCACTACGAGGTCCACGAGCCCGAGCCGCACATTCTGCTCTTCAAGTGAGCTTTTTCCTTTGACACCCAACAAGAGCCAACCAGCTGACAACAACTCAGGCGCCCCATCAACTACCAACCCCCAGTGCACTAGGAGCCACTGCCCACGATGAAGACGACGGTGATGACATGACCTCCATGATGCTCGACTGCTATTAGACCTTGTTCCCCTTCGAATCTCTGATCGAATTGCAACTCAAGCCACGACTTTGTCAGAGCGATCCACGTACTCAGCCCCTGTAACAGGCACAGAGCACAGCTGGAGCTTGAAACACAGATCCAAAAATATAAAATACAGCTTTTCCTTGTATCCACCCTCCAGATTCGAGCGCCAGATAGGGGCGAAGACAAAACACAGTTTCACACATCAGTCGTCGCCGAAAACACATGCTTCTCCACGGCTTTGCCTAAGTCAGGAGACTTTGCTTTGCTTTTCTCTGATCATTGATGACCACACAACTTGGTATGCTGAGCGACGGATGATGGGTACTTGCTTTTCTTCCAAGCTTTGTTTTCATCTGCACACTGCATGGCGTTCTCTCAGTTTAGGGATGTTGCATTTGTTGGGGTTTGTTTCTTTGCAAGTCCGCTTTCCAGGCCTTGCAAGGACACTCGGCGAGCAGGGAGCAAGGGTTATTTTCAGCGTACTTTATTTCTTTTTCTTCTCCTGCTTCTTTTCCTTGTACAGATGGGGTTTTGCAAAAACGAGTGTTGTACCTAGCTTGGGAGAGATGGGAATGAAAAATGAAAATATGTCAAATTACATTGAAAGATGCTCGTAGCAGGATGTGAACTGCAAGGCTAGAAATCAGTCATTCATCCCTTAAGATTAGACGCATCAAAGTATGTTGGCTAGGCCAACTTCATTCGAGGTAGCGGATTTGTGAGATTGTTAGAGAGCAAGACTCTCTCTGAACGGATACCGAGGGTGGTAGATGTATCATTTAAACTTCTATATACCTCGGCCTTGACAGTCACAAACACTGTCCAATTAAGGTTCTACTGCCGACATCACACCCTATGTCATCTCGGAGCGGATTAACCTACCGAGCAGTAGGGGCCTAAGATGGAGCTTTTACAGTATGCTTCTGGTCTCTCATGCCATCAAGGTACAGTACAAGAAACGCATTCGAGAGAACTGGAGCACTTCCAAGACCTACTCAGCTGAATACGCCGCCCTTGGTCCTAGAGTGCAGATGCTTGCTTCCAATTGGCAGAGCTGTGACGGCCTGACCTACGCGGACCTTGACAGCGTCAAAGGATACAACCATATTCTCGCAGAGCTCCTTGAGGATGGACTCAACAGCTGGTTGCAATTCGAGGTTGTCGTCTTCCAGATTTCGGTCTCGCGATGGCAAAGACCAACCGATGCTGATGTGGAAGTATGGCGAAAAATCGTGGCTTCCTGCTTGGCGTTTGAGTTTGGTGTAGAGTTGAGGTTGGTTGAAGTCCAGAGCGGCCTTGTTGCTGGCTTCAAGAAGTTGATTTAGCAGGGTCAGGGCACTCGTTTCTTGAGTTTTCTCGGCATCTTGAACGCGGAGTACCAAAAAGTATCGACTGCTATCGTCATTACCATGCCATGAGAGTGAAGCAGGTCGCACTGCGATTGGATGTCGCAGTGACCGAACAAGCGGTGTCACGGCTTCTGTGATGGTTTCCAGAAAAGCGTCTTTATTCCCGGTGCGCAATACTAGCGGAGCACTTAAAGAGATGTGTAGAGGCAAGGGTACTTGCAGTGGAGTTTGCAGCAGAGAGAGCACATTTGACGATTCTGGCAAGGCTTTGAGCAATTTGTTCAGTTTGTCATGTTCAGCAGGCGATGGCAGCCCTGCAGAGGCTGTGTAAGTCGGGCTGTGTGTTGTATTCAATGATTGCAAAGGCTCAACATACACTCAAGATAGACATGGGTAGGCCAATTCCCTTCAACATGCTTGACGACGCGTTTGCGGCCGTGGTGCAGAGAAGGATCGTCGGTGTTGCTGACGCGGACGCTGGACGAGTATAAATTCAAAAACGCCGCTGGTAGGGGTGGGAGGTCGTCGTCGTCTTTATGGTCACAGTCGTTTTTGAGGCGCTTGGCTGCAGGCTCGTCGTCGTCGTCTTCGGAATCCGAATATGCGACTAGTGTCATTGGATAGCAATACCAATAGCACTATCGACGGATCAATAGCTGGCCGAGGGGTGGAAGTGGGCGGATGTCGAGGGTCCGGGGAAAAGAATGACATGTTGAGCGTGCGCGGCATGACGTAGCTTCCCAAAAAGTGTGTGATGCGAACAACCAAAGAGCCGACGAGGGAAGTGCGGCCCAAGAGGATCATGCTTATTTTTTAAAACTGCTGTACCTGCGCTATCCTGCCGACCTTCCCTTTCTCTCATCTTGCTTCTTGCTTGTTGTGCGACAATCCATCTGACCACCCTCGAATCTCAACCTGAATCATGTCAAGTGTCAGCGCCAAAGAGGTAAGATCCGAGCTCCTTCGTATCAGTCTGAACCCCACTCACAATTCATCCACAGGCTCAGGCCTATCTCATTGACCCTCTCAATGCCCCCGAGCCTTCTCAAGAAACTGGTCCGGGTTCGCACTTCTATCCTCCCAGTGCCACCATGAGTGCCTCTCCCACAGCAGCATCGCCTACCACCTCGTCTCCCACATCTTCCAAGAATCCTTTCCGTGACTCAATGGGTGGAAAGGGCCCCCAGACACATGTCCGTCAAACTAGCATAAGCTCGACCGGCAGCAACTCCAGGTTTCCGGATTTCCATGACGGTCCCTCTTCTCCCCACCGTCGCAACTTCAGCGGTGACCACCTCATGGGCGAGTCGTCAGGCAACCGCCCTCGTAGAACCAGCTCGCTTAGTCAACGCTACCCTGGTGACGTATCCAACCAGCCTCTGAACATGCTCAGAAAGGATAGCAAGAAGGCCTACCGCTCTCCTCACCTCAACAAGCGTCACATTCCTGGTGCCGATACAATCGACCGTCTCGATCCTACCCCCAGCAAGATCCCCTACCACCACGAAGGTCCCTATGATGCTGCTCTGCTAGCCCGTAACACCAGCTACAACAGCAGCCCCATCGCCGCCTTGGAGGACTCTAACAGAGAAGCACTCAAGGCCACCCCTGCCGAGAAGATTAAGGATTCTCTCGAAAAGCACATGCCTCTTGATGGCGTTGCTGTCGTTCCTCCTGGTCAACCCGACCAGCTTGGCCGTGTCTACAACTACGAGGAGGGAACTGACATGATGCGTGAGGCCAACCCTGAGGGTGGTGCTTACAAGCGCTGGCCCGGAGAAGTGAGTTTCCTATATACCATTGAATTCCCATCAACATACTGACTTTTTCGTAAGGAATATAGCAAAGACGATCTCAAGGGCAAGGGCGAACCTGCATTCTCCCTCGACCGAGCGCTCAAGGCTCACACCATTCACGAGCGTGACTTTGATGGCCAGCGTGGCATTGAGCTGTCAGACCGTCCGCTCATGAGCGACTACGACAAGATGAAGGACAGCAAAAAGCTTGACGACCGTGATCCTGTCGAGATTGCCGGCGGAGAATCTCAATACGCAAATCTCACCATGGCAGCCGACACTGATGCTCACACTATGAACCGAACAAGCAGCTTGCGCAGAGCGGGCGAAGGTCTCAAGAAGAGACTGAGCTTGAGAAAGAGACACCAGGATGATTAAGCCTGTGAAGTCTCTCCAACTTTTCTTTCTTGTTTCTTTACATATTCTCTTTCAGCGATAGACTGTACATCATCAGGATGATGAAGGATGATTGGCATGGGACTGGCCTAGATGGCTGTTAATAAATTGTACGATACGACAGGATGACAGGATGCCAGGACTTGTATGAATAATATATAATATTATGACACCTGCATAATCCAATGGAGCATTTGATATTATCCATCAAGTTGTTCAACAGGCCTATCTTGAAAGTGTGTTCAGGAGAGTGTCTAGTTCTTTGGTTGTTTCTGATTCTTACCTTTAGCAGTCGTTCATGGTGTCGAGTCCTTTGTGTGTCTGTTTGGTTGTGTGAGTTGCATAATGATCGTCTGGGTCGATGAGATTGTGTAGCGTTGGGCGAAGCTTCCAAAAACGATTCTGTTCAAATTGCAAGGTGCACCATAGCTTCGCCTGCCAACAAGCTGAGGATACGAGATACATACATCGATCACAGACTAATCTGAGGAGTTCATCCAAGGTGCTTTGAGTGTGATAAAAATGGTGGCACGGTGGCCAATGTCGCCGGAGGTTGCTCAAGATCTAGTTGAGGGCATGACCCTGTTAAGATCGGACCTGAGATTCACAGATCGCAGTTTGACAAGTTCCAGTATCATTATATGTACTTGCAGAAGATGTTGGGCAGCTTTCGAAAAGTGGGCAGAATGAATCGGTCATGATATTGATAAAGATACGCTTTTTTTTCGAACCACATTACTCCGACATGCTCTCCCAACCGCGCTCATCAGCACCGGCCTCATCCTCGTTCTCCTCGTCATCATCGCTGTCGCTCTCTTCTTCGTCATTGGCAACGGCAACAAGTCTCTCCTTGACCTCTGTGGCGTCAATACCCTTGATACGGCCAGCAAAGGCTTCACGGACGGCTCTGTTGGTGCTGGTATCCCAGACCTGGACAGCACCCTTTGAGCCTGCAACAGAAAGACGGAAAGCTACTGCCTCGTCAGGAGCAAAGTTTGCAGAGAAGACGCGACCAACACCGAGATCGCGCGAAACGACCATCGAGGGTTGGTTGGTGGTTTGATCGATGTTCCAGAGCTTGACTGTGCGGTCGGTGGATGCGGTGGCAATGAAACCAGGAACGGTGGGGTTGAGGGCGAAGGACGAGAGGGAAGCCTCGTGGGCTTGCAGGCGCCAGATGGCTTGTGTCTTTTCGGGGGATGAGGGTGCGTTGCGAGCGTCAAAGGCATACAAGATACCGCTTTCTGTCGACACGTAGAAGACGTGCTCGTTGTGAGGGTCCCAGCGGACTTGCTCAACATCCGAGTCGACACCCCAGCGCTTGGGCTTGGTGCCCTCTGCGGCGCGCAAGTCGGCGACGCAGACGGTGCGGTCGTAGGAGCCGGTCAGGAGGATGGTGGAGTGGGCTTCGTGGGGGTGGAAGTGCAGGGCGCAGACTTTATCGGTGTGGAAGTCGTTGTAGGACTTTGCGCATTGTTGTGTGCTGAGGTCCCAGAGCTTGACGGTGCAATCGGCCGAGGCCGAAGCCAGCAGGTTGCGATGGAAGCGGTTGGCTGACAGGGCGAGGACCGAGTCGATGTGGTATTTGTCGTTGATCTGCTTGCTCTTTCTCTTCTTCTTTTTCTTCTGGCCGGGCATGGTGGGTCCTGCTGAGATCTCTGCAGTGCCCTGACCGAGGACGGCATTGGGGTACATGCAGTCGACAGTGTCAAGATCCCAAATCTCAATATCCGGATCCATGGTACCGACAGCGACGAAGTTTGCCTTTTGACCCTCGGGCATGGGCTCGCCGGGCTTGGAGATGGGCATGTTGAGCCATTCGACGGCCAGCGGAATGGCGGGCAGCATGATATCGTGGTGAACGTACAGGTTGTCGGCGTCATCCTCGTAGACATAGCACTCGAGATGGGCGACCTCGTCTTCGATGCGGGCGGCCAACAGCATGTTGTCGGTGGGCAAGATCTGCATCTCCTCGCGCTCGTCGTCGTCTGACTCCTCGCCCTCCTTGAGTGTGATGTATGGGTCTTCGGCGTTGGAGCCGTGGTATGCCAGGTTGCGTACGTTTCCGAACATGCTCAAGCTGCCATTGCCTTCTCCATCTTCGTTCTCCTCAGCGGCATCGTTGTCGTAGTTCTCAAGGTCGTACTCCTTCAAGTCGTCGTCCTGGAGATCGATGTCTTGCATGGCGGCGCCAGTCGCGTGTGTCTCGTCGTCATTGTCGTCGTCATCGCTCTCGTCCTTCTTAGGAGCCTTCTCTCCAGTCAACTCGGCTTGGGCCTCAGCGAGATCATCCTTTGCGTCGTCGAGTTCCAGCTTGGCGAGCTTGGAGATGCGCTCGAACTCTTCCTCGTCAAACTGGTACTTTGTCGGGAAGGGAGCCGCATAGCCTCGCGGCACCCACGTTGTTGCTGTGATCATAGACATGTTGTGTGTGTTATGTCCAAATGGTCAGGGAAAAAATCCACCTTGCTCAAGGGAAACTTTGATAATTTTCGAGACGCGAACAATGCGGGGAAGGCGGCGTCGGAAGTGCCAAGCCCATCGCCGCAAGACGATACAGAACGTCCACAAGGCATATGCTTTTCAAATCCCTTTGTGAATGCCTGTCCAGTACCAAGGGGAAGAAGTCATCGTATGGCGCTGAAACTGCTTTCTATAGTAATTTTGATAGATGCAAGTCTATCATCTCCAAAAGCACCTGTATAAATCTCCAGGTCGGATCAGAGACCATATTCAAAACGTTCTCTACTCACTAGAGAGTTGCTCGGTAGTGATTTATGCCATCGCGTCACAAGCGTCTCGTTCTTTTGTCTTGAACTCCAGATCAAGCATATCCCGCAACTCGACAAATGTCTTCATTCAAACGACGCAAGCTAGACAATGACGGAGACGCCGAAGACGATGGTCACTTCGCTATAAGACCATCAAAACACAACTCCTCCCACCGAGATGGCCCACGCCATGCCCAGTCGCAAGGCCCAAGACCGCGCCAACAGGAATTCGATGGCCCTGAACCTGGTGTTGATGCTCAAGATCAAACTGCTCTGGATCGCGACTGGTACCTAGGTGACGAAGGAGGTGCGACGCTCGGCGACGATTCACACAACCCCTTCGGAGATGACGCCTCTTGGGAGGACCAGCAACGGGAAGCCGCTCTACTGGAGAAGAAGATGGCTGCGCGTGCTCGTGGAAACCCACGTGCCATGCAGAGACAGCGCGAAAACGATGCTTGGGAAACCAATCGCATGCTTACCTCTGGTGTCGCCCAACGAAGAGAGCTGGACACTGGTTTCGAGGATGATGAAGACGGGACTAGAGTCCACTTGCTGGTTCACGATTTGAAACCACCATTCCTCGATGGAAAGACTGTCTTTACGAAGCAACTGGAGCCGGTTTCAGCCGTCAGAGACCCTCAGAGCGATATGGCCGTTTTCAGTCGCAAAGGCAGTAAAGTCGTGAGCGAGCGACGTCAGCAAAAAGAACGAGCAAAGGCTGCTCAGGAGGCCACCAAGGTTGCTGGAACCGCTCTGGGCAATGTCATGGGCGTCAAAGAGGAGGATACCGATAGTGCTGCCCCCGAGCCTGCTGGTCAGGAAGAAAGAGGAAGCAGCAAGTTCGCTGAACACATGCAGAAACAGAGCGAGGGCCAGAGTGCCTTCAGTCGAAGCAAAACACTCAAAGAGCAGCGCGAGTACCTACCCGCGTTTGCCGTTCGAGAAGAGCTGCTCCGTGTCATTCGTGACAACCAAGTCATTATTGTCGTTGGTCAGACTGGTTCAGGAAAAACCACCCAGCTGACGCAGTTCCTGTACGAGGACGGCTACGCAAAACATGGCTTGATCGGTTGCACTCAGCCACGTCGTGTCGCCGCCATGAGTGTCGCCAAACGTGTCGCTGAAGAGATGGAGGTCAAGCTCGGCGGTCTTGTCGGTTATGCTATTCGATTCGAGGATTGTACGAGCAAGGAAACAGCCATCAAGTACATGACAGATGGTGTGTTGTTGCGCGAGTCTCTTGTGGAAGCCGATCTCGACAAGTACTCATGCATCATTATGGACGAAGCCCACGAGAGAGCATTGAATACTGATGTTTTGATGGGCCTGATCAAGAAGGTGCTTGCTCGCAGGCGAGATCTCAAACTGATTGTCACCTCTGCCACGATGAACGCTGACCGCTTCTCACGCTTTTACGGCGGTGCCCCCGAATTCTTCATCCCTGGACGTACTTTCCCAGTCGACATCCAATACTCAAGAAGCCCCTGTGAAGATTACGTGGACAGTGCTGTAAGGCAGGTCCTCGCCATCCACGTTTCGCAAGGTCCAGGAGATATTCTTGTCTTCATGACTGGTCAGGAGGACATCGAATGCACATGCGAGCTTATCGACGAACGCCTAAAACAGCTAAATGACCCACCGAAATTATCCATCCTTCCGATCTACAGTCAAATGCCTGCTGATCTGCAAGCTAAGATTTTCGACCGTGCTCCTCCTGGTGTTCGCAAGGTCATTGTTGCTACTAACATTGCCGAAACGTCGCTGACTGTCGATGGTATCATGTATGTCGTTGACTCTGGATTCAGTAAGCTCAAGGTTTACAATCCTCGCATGGGTATGGACACACTACAAATCACACCCATCTCGCAAGCAAACGCGTCTCAACGAGCAGGTCGTGCCGGACGAACAGGTCCAGGAAAAGCCTTTCACCTGTACACTGAGCGTGCGTTCCGTGACGAGTTCTATATTCAGACCATCCCTGAGATCCAGCGTACCAATCTGGCGAATACTGTTCTCCTGTTGAAATCGCTTGGGGTTAGGGACTTACTAGATTTCGACTTCATGGATCCTCCTCCACAGGAAACGATTTCAACTTCCCTGTTCGACCTCTGGGCGCTGGGTGCTCTCGACAACCTGGGTGACCTTACAGAGCTCGGCCGGCAAATGACTTCTTTCCCAATGGATCCCTCAATGGCCAAGCTTGTCATAACGTCATGCGACTACGGCTGCAGCGAAGAGATTTTGACAATTGTGTCAATGCTCTCGGTACCATCTGTGTTCTACCGACCGAAGGAGCGTATGGAAGAGGCTGATGCCGCGCGCGAAAAGTTCTTCGATTCGTCCTCCGATCACTTGACGTTGCTGCATGTATATCAACAATGGGCTGCTAACGGAAGACGCGATGGGTGGTGTGTGACACACTTCCTACATCCCAAGGCTTTACGCAGGGCTGAGGAGATTCGCAACCAGATCCGTGATATCATGGTCAGCAACAAGATGCAATTAGTGAGCTGTGGCTACGACATGGAGATCGTTCGTCTCTGTATCTGCTCGGGTTACTACCATCAAGCTGCTAAGCGCAAGGGCTTGGGCGAGTACCTCAACTTGCGCACCTCTGTGTCGATGCAGCTACATCCCACATCTGCCCTATACAACTCTGGCGACCCACCAGACTATGTGGTTTACCACGAACTTATTCTTACTTCCAAGGAGTACATGTCGTGCGTCACTGCTGTAGATGCCACTTGGTTAGCCGACCTGGGAGCGGTCTTTTACTCGGTCAAGCAGAAGGGCTACAACTCCAAACTTAAGCGTACCACTGAGCAAGAATTCAACAAAAAGGTCGAGATCGAGCAACAGATGGCTCTAGACAGAGAGAAAGCAGCGGCTAGAGCCAAGGAAGAGGAAGAGAAGAAGGTACGAAAACCGACCGTCAAGAAAGTCAGCGCTGTTGGTGCGGTCAGAAAGCCCATTGTACCTAAGCGTCGTGGCTTCTAGAGTTGTAGATAGTTGTCAAAAAGTAAGCGGCCCTCAAGCGCTTGAAGAACCTAGAGGAAACCTGCATCCACCTGTGCTATTTTGAGCGCAATCCTTTTCAAGTCAGGCGCGCGCCTATAGATGCTATATTGGTATTTGTTGTTTGGCTTGACTACTATGGACTGCCTTTTGCATATGAGCTTTTGCATATGAGAAGCTGTCCACATGCAACAAGCTCCTAATGTATTGACAGAGCGACGACATCGTTGAGTCGAGATGCAAGTACGTTGTCCGTGAGAGTGGTTGGCGAAGCAATATAAATTCATCTCCAGCCAGCCACCACCGCCGAGGCGCTTAGGTGTAAGCCAGCCGTTCGCAAGCACAGCCACCTGAGTCCAGCAGGAGGGAAGCGCGTGGCTCCCGCTGCCTTCCCGCAAACATACGTAACGGGTAATCGATATCAAAAGCCAAAAAGACACTGCTAGGAAAGAGGCCGCAGCCTACTCGTCTTGTTGTTTGCTCTGCTCCTTGCCTTCGAAAAACCACTGTCTCACACACATCTTTCGTGCCTTCCCCGAAAGCAAGCCGTTGTGTTGGTGACTTCGCCACACTGCCCTCCTGCGTTTGCATCGAAGGCGCCTCCTGCTTTTACCTCTGCCTCCGCAAATAGAGAAACTGTCAATCTTGCTGTCAAAGCAAAACTCCTGGGGCAACGCAGCATTCGGAGAAAAGGCAACACTTTGAGCATTTGTTTACCAAGCATCTTCAGCACTCGTTTCGACTACGGATTCCTGAATCTCACTTCGACATCGTTCGCTTGATTCGTGCTGTTCCCCTATGGCGCCCTCGCTTTTGCTTTCCAAACGCGACTGCGACTACCCTGACGATCCTAACTGTAATGATGACTACGATTGGTGGTGGAGCGGTGTATGTCTTCACAAACTGTTTGCGAGATGAAGGAAAGATGGGCTGACTATTCATTTGCAGACTGGCTATGGAGTCCGTTATGCAATCATCGCTCTAATCTTCATCGGTATCGCCTTGTTGCTCTTCGGCGCCTACTTCCACGCCCAACGCAGAATCCGCAAAGGTCTGCCGCCCCTCGCCTACCACCGCTGGCTCGTCTCTCGTCGCCGCTACAGAGCTACACCATTCCGCCAGAACAACTACACCTATTACCAGCAAGACCCCGCCTACCCGCCGCAGCAAGGTCATCCTATGCAGAACATGAACGGCGCATACCACGGACCTGCTGAATTCCAGCCGCCGCCACCTGCATACGGAAACTGGGATGCACCGCCAGTCTACCAGCCTCCTCAGGGCGCGAGCAAGGTTGCCGCCAACCAGAACACTCAACCCATGGCTAGAGACGAAGTCGCTGGCGAGGGAAGCAGCACTTCTTTGCCACTCAATAACACCCAGAACAACCACCACACCCAGTGAGAAGCTGGCAGCCTAGGCTGGCTCCGTCCCGACTTGACACGAAAAAAGATACCCGGTTTCCTTTTCCCTTCGATCATCATCATCCTCATGTTTTTCCTTTACTTCTTCTCGACAGCGACATTCTGATAAAGCTTCTGGCGTTTTACCCCAGCATGGTGATGGAGGCGTTTTTTTGTTGCATAGGTCCTTCCAGGGTCGCGTATTGAAAGCATAATGTATCCACGATTCAGAGAGCATACGCAATGGAGAAAATCAACATGCGTTTCGTCATAATCATAAACCTCTTCCCTCTTTCTCTACTCGCAAGTGCTCAACATCTTCTTGATGACACCAACCAGAGTGCCGTTCTCCATGGCAGCAGCAACACGCTCCTTGTCGCCGAGTTGCTTGTTGGTAGCCTCGTCGCTGGCATGTGTACCCTCCTTGATCCTCACATCAATTCTGAACCTCGGAGGCAGTGATTGCTCCAGTCTCACACGTACGCCCAGCCCGATAACAGTAGCCAACGAGCAGTGAGTAATAGTCGGCGTGACCAAAACCCTCACAGTAGAAATCTTTGACGTCGGCGACGAAGGCGGCAAGATGAAGATATCCGGCAATGAGACGACAGCCAACGAGCCCAGCGATAGAGGATGTTCAGGGTCCGAGATTGTGCTGATCAAGTCGAAGATTTCCTGCTCGTCGATTTCTTCGCGCATGTCGTCGTCATCGTCGGAGACGTCGTCGGAAGAGTTTGAAGGGATGGGAGCGGGAAAAGAAGAGCCAGAGGTTAGGTTGTCGTAGTGGGGGTAGGAGGAAATCAGGCCGTCAAAGAGACCGGCGCGAGCGGTTTGGGTTTGGGAGGCGCTGCGGCGGGAGGGCAGGTCGCTTGGGTTGAGGATGGCGGGGTTTGCGTTGTCCTTGTCCATTGTTTGTGGTGTTTTGTGTCTTGGGAGTATTGTATTTTGGGGTTTTGGTGTGACTTTGGAGATGATAAGGACGTGATTGTGAATCAAAGTGGGTTGGACACTTTGTGGCGGGGCGAAGTAGGAAAATAAAAGAATTATTGGAGAATTAATGATGACGCCTTGCTGCTGACCATTGGCAGATGTTGTGATTCGTCCTTTCATCTTCACACATTATCTCTTTCCTACACTTGTTATCAGATCATATCATCCTGTTCTCTCCACTCGCTGCTCGTCCTCTATGTTTTCGCTGTTGTCAGCGACAGTTGGTCTGTCCCGAGTCAACATCTCTAGACCGTCACTTCTCAGCTGGCCAGCATGGCGCTTCTTCTCCCAGAGCCATGTGCAACATGCAGGATCCGAGGACCCTATAGCACAAACGAAACGGCTTGACGAGCAAATGAAACGACATCTCCTCCCAGTGTTGCGCGAGAAGCGCAACGCTATGCGAATGGCTAGGTATTACAAAAACCCGCAAGACGAGAGAGAACGCGAAAGGCTGCGGCGGAAGACACAACGTGAACAGAATCCCGCAGGCTACCAAGTGTTGCAGAAAAGACATTATCTTGCTCGACTCCGTAAACAGGCCAATGATCCCAGATACGGGTTTGTCAAAAGATTACACGGCTGGTGTATGAAGTACGATTGGGTTCGAGAGGAGCTGCCTTGGGAAACCCACGTGCCTGTTGTCTATTCAGAAAAGGTTTCAAAGCAATGTTCTGGGTGCACTCATTACACGGTAGCAAAGGGGTTGAAACTCTGGTTGGAAAGGCTTTACTAGAATCCATCAACAGAATATACTAACCATATTCCTAGGTGGAAATTGCGCAACGACAACAATAAAGTCGTCCAAGAACAGTATCTTTGTCATTCCTGTTATGTGGGAGAAGATTCCTGGCAACGTGCATTACCGAAAGGTTACGAGGATGTGAGGTATCTGAAAGACCTGATCGCTCTCAAGAAGGAGCTTGATGGTGTCGATCATAGTCGTCGGACTGCGAAAGACGCCAAAAGCAAATGAGCTTCCATTGTTCTCGTAAGTGTTGATTTCTTGACTCAGGCTGCCAGATCTCCTCTTATCCATGCTGTGTGCTTCTGGAGAACATCGTGCAGCTGTGAAAGCTGACAAAACACGTACTAAAGGTGACTGATGAATATCGCACAGGTGTAGGAAGTCAGATGATCGATAAGTCAGAACAAAAGTGCAAACTGCTTCCAATCTGCAGTTTTATGCGTCATGTGATATGTTGTCAACGCAAGCATACAGCATCAAGACATAGTCGATATGATCTGATCAACTGGAGAATGGTAGACACATTGCTTCTCTAACAATTCGAGGACCGCTCTTCCTGCCCATGTGCTTGGAAATAGGCGTCGAGTGTGCTCTCCTGCTGTCCGACACCGAAATGAAGGTCATTACATCCGGCAACAGCACAATTGTGTTGACTGGCCAACAGCTAGGACTTCTTTATGGTATAGCGAGCTCATGGAGAGAGTCGATGTAGAACTTGTTTTGAGGAACAGTGCTTACACCATCAAAGGACAGCAAAATGTTCTAGAATACACATTTGTTTATAAAAGTTCTATAGAACAGTATACAAGTTGATGAGATCTACACTCCGGCTGCCTGGCGCATGAAGAACTTCTTGAGGAAGCCCATCTTGTCGACAGCGTCGAGTCCAAGACTTCTTGCCCAGACAACAGGACCACTGCCAGCACTGTAGAGCTTGTGCAACTTATCCACGGCGCCCAACATGGCGTTGTTCTTTGCCCACTGCTCGGCATTGTATGCGTCGAGTGCCCAATTGCTGCCAATATCCTTGCCCACAGAGAGTGAGAAATTGATGTGCTTGGCAAGCGACTGAGCATCACCAAGTCCTTGGTTCAGACCTTGCCCAGCCAGAGGGTGGATGGTGTGTGCGGCATCTCCAAGAAGCGCGACGCGGTGACCGGTGTAAGTGTCTGCATGACGCATGCGCAGAGGGAATGAAGCAACGCTGCCCTCTTGGACGGCCGAGATCTTTTGTGGAATGCGCTCCGAGTTGAAGGCAGTGTTGGCCTCACGCCATGAGAACTCACCAGCTTGACCAGACTTCATGGTGTGCATGTATTCGAGGTCTACAGGCAAGAGTCTGAAAGCAGCATTCACCATTGCAGTGAAGTCTGTGCTGCTGAGCGACTTCAAGAGAGCAGCCTTCTCGGGTGTCGTCGACCATACCAAGGTAGCCGCGTTGCCAGGCAAAGGCAATAATGCGACAGGACCAGTAGGGAGGAAGCGTTGGTATGCAGTTCTGTGGTCATTCTGACCCCAATTGGCTCCATTGATCTGTACGGTGGCTACCACGCCATGACGATTGTAATCCCAGCCGCGCGAGGGAATACCAGCAAATGTGCGGACAGGACTGTTTGCACCATCTGCGCCGATGAGTAGACGTGCTGCCAGTTTGCGCGAGTTGTTCAAAGACACAACGGGCCAGTTTGACAAGTCCATATCCTCTGTTTCTTTCCCAAGCTCAATTCCCTCGACGCGTGTTTTGTCCATTATGTCTATTGAAGGCAATGAGTTGAGACGAGACAGGAGAGCTGAGGTAAGATTCGTGTTCTCTGTCATGGTGGCCACTGTATCTGAGGGGTTTGAGGACGACGAAGGATCGAAACTGATGCTGCTTCCAGACACACCGTCCCACACCTGCATGGCCTGATATGGCTGCACGCGAGACGCAGAGATATGCTTCCATGCTCCAATCTCATTCAAGAACTTGACTGAGCCAGGGGTCAAGGAGCTGCATCTGTTGGAGAAGGTTGTCGATTCGGCTTGCACCTGTGGCTTGTTGAGATCTTGGCCCTCGACAAGGGCAATTTTGAGGTTCGCGGTTTTGGGGGAAGCACCTACACATCTCAGCACTTCAATTCTACGCTAGACATGGTGTGCCTGATCTTACGAAGTGCGCTGAGCAAGCTCAGTCCTGCTGGACCGCCACCAACGCACACGACATCATAGATTTCTGGGCCTGTCGGTACAGGCGCAGCGGCGGGCGTGGTCCGTGACCAGAATGATCGCGAAGCTACAAAGACGTTCGAATATCTCGAGGATACTCTAGAGACTTCACATGGTGTTCGGGGGAGCCGCAGCGGCATGCCGGCAGATGTTATGGCAAGGATGAAAGATGGAGTGATTGAGCCGAAGTCTGTTCTCCAGATCTTGGAACGTCTTCGGCACAATGCTCTCCGCTCTTTCGGGCTATTGCGCAGCGAGCTTGTGCGTTGCTTGCTGATTGGTTCGAGGGTCTACTTGTAGAAACATGGCCGCAACATGTCCTTTTTGTTCTTCGGTCGAATTCCAGGAGCACGAGCACATGAAAGATGCTATGAGGCCACCCTCACGTGTTTGCAGTCAGCAATAAGCGTTGATTCGCCAGGAGGGGACGCGAATGGTCATCTGAGCCTGGAAAATCACATGTCAGATTGCCGACCGTTGCCCACCCCCTCATCCTCTACCCCGGAATTCGCGCCCTCCTGCTGCATTTGACGGAAACAAAGAGCGACCTCAGGGACATTCAAGCAATTCCGTTGCCGACGCCATTCCACATGTGAAGGAGCTCGAATTGCCTCTTTTGAGGAGAGTGGTATCCTGGAGCCAGTGGGTTATTAATCCCCGAGCCTTGTAAGTGATCAAAGTAGCCATGTTTAGATTTAAAGTGGCTCACACAGGTGGCTCACCGAGTTCTGTCAGGTTGCTTCTGATCAAGGGAGGAAGGAAGGCAAACCTTTGGCTAGACATTCGATGGTGCCTCGGTCCATATCTCCATACCTTTTCCCCACATGTGCATTTAGCGCATGTGGTCCATCCATTAAAACACCCTTTGCCCTCGTCCTTTGCTCGTGCTTCCGTTTCCCTTTCCTCCTCATTATCCTGTTCGTTTCTTTGTTATTTGTGATACCCCGTCTCTGCCATCATCATGCCTGCAAGAGTCATTGTCGTCGGTGCTGGCCGTAAGTCTCAAGACCCGTCAACTATCCCCTACAAGCATCAAACTAACAGCGAGTAGTCTCCGGCCTGAGTGCCGCTCACACTATTTACCTCAATGGCGGCAACGTTGTCCTGCTCGACAAGAACAGTATGCCTTTGTGCGCCCCTGCCGAATCCTCTCGACTTGCTGACATGTCATCTATAGACTTCATGGGAGGAAACTCCACTAAAGCTACCTCTGGAATCAACGGTGCCCTTACCCGTACACAAACCGATCTCGGCATCCAGGACAGCGTCAAGCAGTTCTACGAAGATACTTTGAAGTCAGCCAGAGACAAGGCCCGACCAGACCTCATCAAGGTCTTGACCTACAAGTCAGCTGGTGCCGTCGAATGGTTGCAAGATGTCTTCAACCTCGATCTGACGCTTGTTTCGCGTCTCGGGTGAGTCTACATCGAAGCGTTCGTGTCGAGCCATAGACTAACACAAGCATAGAGGTCATTCATTCCCCCGTACTCACCGTGGCCACGACGCCAAGTTCCCTGGTATGGCTATCACATATGCCCTGATGCAACGATTCGAGGAGCTCGCCGAGTCCGAGCCTGAACGCGTATCGCTCATCAAGAAAGCCAAGGTCACCAAGGTCAACAAGGAGGGAAACAACGTCACAGGTGTCACATACACCTTCAACAACGAGGAAGTCACAGTCGATGGCCCAGTCATCCTCGCAACTGGAGGCTACGCTGCCGACTTTACAAATGACTCGCTCCTGAAGAAGTGGAGACCTGATACATTTGGCCTGGCCACAACCAACGGTGCCCACGCCACTGGCGACGGTCACAAGATGCTCATGCAGATTGGAGCCAACGGTATCGATATGGACAAGGTTCAGGTCCACCCTACCGGTTTGGTCGACCCTAAGGACCCTGGCTCTAAGTGGAAGTTCTTGGCTGCCGAAGGTTTGTACATGTGAAAACATTATCCATCATACATAACTGACAAATGCTAGCTCTTCGTGGTGAGGGTGGTCTTCTGCTCAACAACAAGGGTCAGCGATTCTCAGACGAGCTCGGACACCGTGACTACGTCTCGGGCAAGATGTGGGAGGAGAAGGAGAAGGGAACATGGCCAATCCGTCTTGTTCTCAACTCCAAGGCATCCAATGTTCTTGACTTCCACACTCGCCACTACTCTGGTCGTGGTTTGATGAAGAAGATGAGCGGTGAGGAACTGATCAAGGAGATCGGTTGTTCAAGAAAAGACCTTGAGAAGACCTTCAGCGACTACAACGAGATTGCCGATGGCAAGCAAAAGGATCCTTGGGGCAAGAAGTACTTCCACAACATGCCTTTCAAGGTAGATGACACCTTCCACGTCGCTGTCATGGAGCCCGTTCTGCACTTCACCATGGGCGGTATCGAGATCAACGACCAGGCACAATGCTTGAACTCCGAGGGAAAGCCCTTTGATGGTCTCTTCGTTTGTGGTGAGCTTGCTGGTGGTGTTCACGGTTCCAACCGTCTTGGTGGCTCATCATTGCTTGGATGTGTCGTCTACGGTCGTGTCGCTGGAGACTCAGCAAGCAAGTATCTATTCCAGCAGGTGTTGAACGGTGGTGGCTCTTCAGCAGCCCAACGTCTGGGACAGATCAGTCTCCACATTGATCCTAACCAGCCCGGAAAGATCTCTGTCGAGTGGGCAAATGGTGCAGGTGCTTCTTCGGGCGCCGATGATGCCATCAAGAGACAGTCACAGCAATCTGCTGGTCCAGTCATGACACCCGAGGGCAAGACTGCAGACTCGTCTGATCCTGCTAAGGTGTCCAAGCCCAACGACATCAAGGACTTTAAGGTTCCTGAGACAGAGTACACTCTTGAGGAAGTTGCCAAGCACAACAAGAAGGAAGACCTCTGGATTGCTGTCAAGGGCGTCGTCATGAACGTGACTGATTGGGTGGAAGAGCACCCTGGTGGTCCTCAAGCTCTCTTCAGTCACATGGGCAGAGATGCCAGTGAAGAGTTCGAGATGCTGCACGACGACGAGGTCATCCCTAAGTACGCCGCCGGCATCGTGATTGGCCGAGTAAAGGGTCAAGAAGTTACCCTTGAGTATTGATGAAACTTGTATGATGGAGAAATGATATGAAGGAGTTTTTTCTGTGGGTTTCGAACAGAGGCAGCATAGGCATGTATGTTCTCGCTGTAGTTATGGGTTATTGATCCAAGACTTGTTATCTTAAAACCTTTCTTCCTGTACTGAATCATGACGTCTGTGCCATCTTCACGTAACGATACAGAACGATAGGTCAGCTAGATACATTTGTGGTAGTCGACAGAAGATATGCCTACGAAGTGTTGAACGAGTATCGATTCTTGGGACACCTTGCGTAACTGCTCACGAAGCAACCTCTCTGTTATCTTGCTGGCGGTGAGGTGAGAGATAGTCAGACAAGCCACCCAAAAGCGATTTTCCCCAGCAAAAGTCGGTTGAATCGAATCCAACCTGATGAACCCTTACCAAGATCATAGATGATCCTTCTATATCACCGTTGAAAAGATCTGCGCCAAACACCTGCAGGTTGCATGGTGACAGCTCAGCGCTCTTGCAGCATGCAGGTCTCGTATCCCCCTCCTCAACATCGTCGTCAACAATGTCAATCTCAGTGTTGAGAAGGATTTTCTTGTTGAACGAAACGGTACATGGCATGGCATGCGTTGAAAAGCTGACGCCTGCATGCATGTATGCAACTTGCTGCCGTGCCACATGAACGACCCATCGCTTCCTTCAAGTCGGAACAATGCGGGAAGGAACAAGCGAAACGAAACACCTTGATGTTTTCTGGGGACAGCTGAGCTCAGCTCCTTCCTTATCAATCATGTACAACAAGTGTTGACAGATAAGGAATACCAACAAGTGTTGACAGAAGTAATGTTAGCTATTGTTACAATGTACAATACAGTATAGATTTGAGAAACAAGCTGAGAGAGCTTTACTTGTAGAAGTCCCAAGATACCCAAGCAAAAAAAGAACTCCTGAATGCCTAATTACAAAGACGTGTGGTATGTGTATCGTGCGTCTCTTCTTTCATACACCCTTTAAAGTGCTGTTTGTCATGATCGAACATCAACACCCCATTCCTGAGATTATCCTCTATTGCGAAGAAATGGCAACAGCAATGACCTGAGCGTCACTGTGGCTGATGCTGACAGTGGTGCTCTTGATGCCCTTCTGCTCAGCAGCGGCCTTGGCATCTCCGTGGAGCTATAGAAATGTTAGTATCTATTTCTTTGACAAAAAGCATGGATCAAACTTACAACAACGGTGGGAGCACCACCCTCGTCATTCACAATCTCAATGTCCTTGAGAGGAGCTCCGGCGCCGCGCGAGGCGACATTGAAGCTCTTGAAGACAGCCTCCTTGGCGGACCACTTGCCGGTGAAGCTGGCCTGAGGGTTGGGAGCCTTGCGGCAGTAGTCAATCTCCTGCTGGGTGAAATTGCGCTCGAGGAAGGTCTCGTTCTCAATGTTAACGGCATCAATGCTCTCAACGTCAACACCGGGGCTGCTGTTACCAGAAGAGTTGACCTTAAGCAACGACTCAACCATCTGGGTGGTGTTGGCGTCACGGGCAGGCTTGCTGGGCTTGGCAGAGAAGGTAAGCTGGGCAGTCTTCTTGTCCTGGGAAACGCGAGCGCTGGGGTTCAAGAAGACGGTGCTCATCTGCTCGTCCTCGTAAGGAGACTTGTCCTTAGCACGGAACATGGTGTTGTTGATGAGACCATCGTGGAAGTAGCGGTAAGCCTTCTTTTGTCTGGCCTCGACCTTGGTCTTGTAAGACTGGAACTCAGCCTGGTCGAGAGTGGCGAACAGGTACTTGGGGTGAATACCAATAGCCTGAGCACCCTTCTGGCCGAAACCGAAAGAGGTGACGGAGAAAGCCTTGATACCATCGGTTTGGATGGTTCTGCTGGGGTAGACAATGTAGTCAAACTTCTCCATGATCTTGTCCACGTTATCGGCGTTGCGGTTACCAGGGACGATACCAGAGTTGAGGACCTGCAGACAGCCGTTGAACATCCAGGCACCAGCGGCACCCTTGGGGTGACCGGTGAGGTACTTCTGGAAGATACCAAGAAGAGCGTTACCCTTCTTACGACCA
This sequence comes from Aureobasidium sp. EXF-3400, assembly GCA_024195585.1. Lineage (NCBI taxonomy): Eukaryota > Fungi > Ascomycota > Dothideomycetes > Dothideales > Saccotheciaceae > Aureobasidium > Aureobasidium sp. EXF-3400. Next base: position 114,084 of record SWBL01000138.1, read on the forward strand.
AGGTGCTCCATCTGCTGGCAGATGACATCGGACTCGTTCTTGTCGTTGGCCACAGTTGAGGTACCGTGGAACGAGGCGACATCAAGGTCGTCAATGGTCAGACCCCAAGTAGCAAGGGCACCACGGAGAGGAGCGATGCGAGGATCTTGCTTCCAGAAGTTGTTGCCGAGACTGTACAGGGCATCCTTCTCTTGACGCTTGGCCTCACGCTCAATGAACTGTGCTCTGTCCTCCATGTACTCAGCAGCGTTGAACTCAGAGTTCTCAGCTTGCATGGCAGCGACTTCCTCTTGCAAGTACATGAGTTCAGACTCTTGCCATGTCTTGATGTTCTTTCTGCGGGCGTCCATCTGTCTCTTACGGTACTTGATGTCAAGCAGAGGCGAGGCGAACTTCGGTGTATCCTCACGAGCAGTGGTCAAGACACCCTTGCCAGGAGCGGGAACGGAGCGACCGATCTTGTCAGTGGCAGTAGCAGTGAAGCCAAGGACACCGTAGATTGGGACACCCATATCAAGAGCAAGTCTGGCGTCCATGATGACTTGCATACCACAACCTTGAGACTCCATGAAGCCGTTTCTGGTGGTAGTAGTAGGTCTGGACATCTCCTTGGGAGTACGACCGTGAGCGAACTCATCCTCGGCGTTGCTGGTAGCCTTCATGTTGGCGAACTCGTATGAGCCCTCCTCTTGGAAGTCATCGAAACCACCGACGAAGCACATTCTAGCCTTGCCCTCAACAATGGTGTCGTAACCAATATCGATAGACTCGACAGCAGTAGCGCAAGCACCAACGGGGGTCTTGATAGGACCAGTGGAGGACATCAACAACATGTTGACCCAAGCAGACATGGTGTTAATGAACGACTCCTGAAGGATATCCTTCTGAAGAGGCTTGTCCAAGAAGCGGTCCTTGTACATACCACGGAGGGCGGTAGTACCACCAATACCGGAACCGATACAGTTACCGACTTCCGAGATGTGGACGTATTTGTAGAACTCGTAAGGGTCAGTGATACCGGAAGACAGGAGAGCCTCGGCGGTCGAGACAAGCACGTAGAGGGTGACGGGGTCGACCTGGCCGATGATGTCCTCAGGAACACCGTACTTGCGGGCGTCCCAACCGGTGGGGATCTGACCAGCAACAAGACGGTCGAATCTGAGAGCCTTGGGGATGAGGAGAGTTGCGCCCTTTCTCAGTCTGACCTGGTATTCACCAGACTCGGGGATCTCGAAGATCTCGACCTTCTCGCCATGCTGGCGTCTGAACTCCTCAGCAGTCTCCTTGGAGGTCTCGAAGGGGTCAAGGTCCTCCTGGATCTGAATCTCCTGCAGAAGCTGCTTCTTGTTGGGATCGTAGCCGTTGAAGAGTTCGGGCTCGATGAGACGGATACCAGAGTGGTCAAGAATGTGCTTCTCGAACTTGGACTTAACATCCTTGTCGTCAATGGGCTCGCCAGTCTTGGCATCAACCCAGCCAGCGTAGCTCTTACCCTTGAGAGGGCCGTTGTGGTTCTTGATGAGACCCATGATCCAGGCCATCTCGACACAACCCTCGAGAGAGAACTCGCCATAGGCTTCCATCTCCCAACGAGTTCTGGAGTTACCCCAAGGACCAACCTCGGAGAAACCAGTAACGACGACCACCTTCTCGAGGTCGACCATACCCTTCAAGTTCTCGTTAAGGGGCTTGACCTCAGACTCCCAGTCAGGAACCTTAGGGAAGTCGAACTTCAAGTTGGCACGAGGCTGGACAGTGACCTTCTTGTAGAGGGCTTCGTGGCTCTCACCGTGGACGATCTTGTTCTCGACCGAAGTCTCACGAGTGACAGCCTTGCGGATCTCGCTGGTCTCAGTGACATCCTTGCGAAGCTTGGTCATCAAGTCCTTGAGGTTAGGAAGGAATTGCAGACCACCGTTGAGATCAGCGAAGACGGGCTCCTCCTGGCAGAGGTTGACAATAGCAGGTCCCATAAGACCCAAAAGGTTGAAAGCCATCTCTTGCTGAGAGAACGTACGAGCGCCAGTCTTCTCAACACCCTCAGCGACGATGTTGTTACCGCCCATGAGACCAGTACCACGAGTCCAGCCAATGACTGCACCGCAGATAGTGAGGTAGGAGCCCCAGCTCTCAGAGTGCCATCTGTTGAACAGAGTCTCAAGAGCAAGCTTGGACTCGGAGTAGAGACCATCATTACCGAAGGTACCGTGGTTGGGAGAAAGAGGAAGAATAACCTGGGCAGGGCGAGTCTCGAAGCCACGAGCGGCCTTCTGAGACTTGACACCACCAAGCATTCTGAGAAGGTTGGTCAACATGATTCTGTGAGCCAACTCAGACTTGGAGTCAATGTTGTCGATCTCACGACCGTTCTCGGGAATTGCAGCGAAAGGCACAATGTAGTCAAGATCCCATCCAAGACCCTTCTTCTCGTCGTAGATGTAGTCGACGAGTGCGTTGACATCTTGCTGACTTCCTTGGTTGAAAGGAACAACGATGAGCTGGGAGCCCTTAGCACCATAGCGAGTGTACATCGATTGGTAGTACTCGGTGACTTCGCGAGAGAAGCGACTGGTAGTAACGACAACCTTAGCACCACCGCTGATCAGGCCCTGAAGGACTTCTGCACCGATGGAACCAGCACCGGCACCAGTCATAAGAGCGTGCTTGCCCTGGAAAGTGACACCAGACTTAGCAGCCTCCTCGAGGCCTTCAAGGTAGACACCAGTAAGCTTCTTGCTGTATTCCCAACCGTGCTCTTCCTTGCGCTTCAAGTGCAGGAAGGGAATGGTCTCAACCTTGCCGGGCTTCAGCTGGCCGCTGGCGCGACCCTTGCGACCCTTCTTGCCGTTCTCGGTAGGCATGATTTGGCCCTCGTTCATAGACAGCGAACGAATGATGTTGCTGTAGAGTTGCTTGATTTGCAACTGCGATGACTTGGTGAGCTTGTGTTGCTGGCGGATAAGCTTGTAGACACGCTGGAGGTCGTTCTGAACCTTGGTTCTGTTTCCGTACTCGGAAATCTTGCCACCCTCAGCCATTTCGCGAACGTAATGTTCGAGCTTGCGAACGGCTTGTCTGGGTGCTTCCTCGTAGTTCATGTTTCCACGAGCGTCGATGGTGAGCTTGGGAGCGGTAGGGACGGAAACGTCCTTGTAGACAGGGGCAATGTCGAGGACATCCTTGCAGTTGTCAATAAGCTGCTGACCCAGAGCCTTTGCGAGCTCGTAGGTCTCGCCGCGCTCAGTAGGGCAGTGATCGATGTGGTACTGCATGAATTCGAGAAGCTTGGGGTTGGAGCGGTTCATGATCTGGATGCAGCGGCTGACAATCTCGCGATCGACAGCAGTCAAGCGACCGAAAATGATGTCGTAGTACATGCTCAGAGCATCCTGGCGAGCCCAGTTCCATGATGAATCGTAGACACGGGCCTTGAGGGGGCTGAACGAGGGCTCAATACCAGCAGCGTAGAAGTCACCGTGCTCGGCGTTCCACAGGTCGAGCTGAGCTTGGAGAGCGGTGTTGTTCGAAGCAGCAGCGACCGCGGCCTTGTCGCCTGCGCGCAAGTCCATCTTGAGGTAGCGGGCGAACAGCTCGAGTTGTTGCTTGAATAGAGCCTTCTGGTCCTTTGTGAGAGCGTCAATTGCGGCAGGGTCCATCATCATACCTCCTGCACCAGCGCCGGCGTCACCACCAGCAGTGGGTGCAGCAAGGCTGATTCCAGCAATACCAGCGTAGGCGTTTGCGACAGTGTCCAACCATGCCTTAGCATCGTTCTCAGAACCCAGACGGGCGGCAGGCTCTTGGGTCAGTGCCAGCAAGAGTACACCATCCTGGCGACCGGGTCCGAGGCCCCATCGTGACTCGAGGTGCTTGCGGACTGCAGTGATGTTGAAGCCACCAGGCATCTTGGAGGATACGAGACGGGCAATGAGCGAGGATGACTGCTTGCCGAGCTGACCATTGAAGGTAGCCTGCATAGCAGCACCCAGCTCGTCAAGAGGTGTATCTTCTGGCTTTTCGGGTGTTGAGCCAAACTCTTTTCCAAGGTCTCCGAGAATCTCGTTTTGGAGTGTTGATTTACCTACGGGAGAATTGAGTTAGCAACTGTAGCACAGAGTAACTCAGAATTGAGTCCACTTACCTCCAACCAAATCCTTGATGGCTTTGCTAAGAGGAATATCCATCAAGCTCTTCTTCAGTTTTTGGGCAACCAATGCTCTCAGGATATCCACAGCACCGACAGGTGCATCTGCAACTGCTGCTGCTGGGCCGGCGCTTGGTGGTGGGGGTGCTGCAGCGGCGGCAGGAGCTGCAGGTGCTGCAGAGCCAGCAGAAGGAGCAGCAGCAGCAGCAGGTGCCGGAGCGGCTTCCTCCTCCTCGATGGGGTCAACATCGTAGTAAATGTCCTTTGCGTCCTTGTTGTAGCAGAGAATCTGTCTTTGCACCGATCTTGCAGCGTCGTAGGCTTCGTACTTTGAGGCGAGTGTGCGCTTGGCCATAACACCAAGTGTGTCTGCGGGACCAATTTCGACAATGCGCTCGGTGGTCTTCTCGCCGAGGATAACATCTTGTGTCTCAATCCATCTCACGGGCGAGGCGAATTGGTAT